>JAUMHE010000075.1:414737-437270 GCA_032359235.1 Enteromius mattozi
CAGTACATTACAGAAAATAATGAACTTTATCACAATATGCTAATTTTTTGAAAAGGACCTGTATATATATATATATACACACACACATACAGTGCTTATTTACATCAGGATATGACGGTTTTCTTTTCAGTTGAGACTTTTGTGTTAGTGTCAGGCCCACACATGCCTGTTCTTAACTTTTAGTTTCACTAAAAGATCTTAAAGCAAGTAATTTTACTGTAAGCTCCTTAGGAATGCTTTAATAAAGTTCTGTGACTCATCTTACTGTACATCAGTATTTACATCTCTCTCTCTCTCTCTCTCTCTCTCTCTCTCTCACTCTCTCTCTCTCTCTCTCACACACACTTTATTTTGATAGTCCACTTTAGACATTCTACTATGCTAACATTGTAATTACATGTAAACTACATGTCTACAAATTCTTACGAATTTTCAACTACATGTCTACTAACTCTATGTAGACTGTTAGGGTAGGTTTACATTTAGTTTAATAAGTTGACATAGTTGTCATAAGTTCCCATGTTTTGCCCCAAAACAAAAATTATTAAAGTGTGTTATTAGTGACAAACAGCTTGTTGGTTGAACCCTCACCATCAAACGTGACAATAAAGGTTTAATATTTTCAATCAGTCAAACTAAATGATCAAAATTTACCTGATTTAATATTCATTATATATAGGTGCATCTCAATAAATTCGAATGTCGTAGAAAAGTTCATTTATTTCAGTAATTCAACTCAAATTGTGAAACTTGTGTATTAAATAAGTTCGATACACACAGACTGAAGTAGTTTAAGTCTTTGGTTCTTTTAATTATGATGATTTAGGCTCACATTTAACAAAAACCCACCAATTCACAACAAATTAGAATATGATGACATACCAATCAGCTAATCAACTCAAAACACCTGCAAAGGTTTCCTGAGCCTTCAAAATGGTCTCTCAGTTTAGTTCACTAGGCTACACAATCATGGGGAAGACTGATGATCTGACAGTTGTTCAGTCATTGATACCCTTCACAAGGAGGGAAAGCCACAAACATTCATTGCCAAAGAAGCTGGCTGTTCACAGAGTGCTGCTTTTAAGCATGTTAAAAGAAAGTTGAGTGGAAAGAAAAAGTGTGAAAGAAAAAGTTGCACAACCAACCGAGGAAGGGTGGAGAAGCTCATAGCCCAAGTTGCAGTTCCAAGTCCAGTTTCCACAGTCTGTGATGATTTGGGGTGCAATGTCATCTGCTGGTGTTGGTCCATTGTGTTTTTTGAAAACCAACATCACTGCACCAAGTTTACCAAGTTTAGCTTTTTAAAGATGCTGATTTCATTTTCCTGCAGGATTTGGCACCTGCCCACACTACCGAAAGCACCAAAAGTTGACCATGGTGTCGGTGTGCTTGACTGGCCAGCAATCCCACCAGACCTGAACCCCATACAGCAAGGTTACTCAGATCTTACCCTGGAGGTCCAATGCACTGCAGAGTTTAGCTCTAGCCCTAATCAACACAATTTTATCAGGGTTGGAGGTAAACTCTGCAGTGGATTGGACCTCCAGGGTATGATTTGAGAAGCCCTGCCATAGAGATTGTATTGTCAAGAGGAAAATGAGAAACAAGAGACCAAAAAATGCAGATGAGCTGAAGGCCGCTGTCAAAAAAATCTGGGCTTCCATACCACCTCAGCAGTGCCACAAACTGATCACCTCCATGCAATGCCGAATTGAGGCAGTAATTAAAGCAAAAGGAGCCCCTACCAAGTATTGAGTACATATACAGTAAATTAACATACTTTCCAGTAGGCCAACAATTCACAAAAAAAAAAAAGAGCCAAAGACTTAAACTACTTCAGTCTGTGTACTTCAGTTGAATTACTGAAATAAATGAACTTTTCCACGACATTCTAATTTATTTAGATGCACCTGTAGAGTGGAGACCAAAATTACAGAAGTATATAAATACTTAATTTTTTTCTGAAATATTCATCTTCATTGCTCAGAATTTAAAAGAATATTAGCTGTATATGTATACCATTGTTCAGCTAACATATTTGACAAAATAACCAAGGCATTTCAACAACAACAACAAAAAAAAATTATATTTTGTGGAAAACAATATGATCAAAATTAGAGAACAGTAACCACTTCAGCACGAAAGAAGAAACAACTTTTTTGGAGGGTTAAAGCTGTAATTAAATAAGTTGGAAGAGTAGAAGCCTTTTCTGTGAATGACTTCAGCCCATCGGTGGCTGCAGGACTTCACTAGTTTCTCACACTGGTTTCTAAGCCATAACTTTGTTGCCAAGGACTCTCCAGAGATATTAATTCGGAATTAAATCATTGCCTGGCCATTTCTTTCTTTTTTTCAACGACCTGCTTTACGTGTTTTGCAGTGTGAAGGGTGCCTTTTCTTGCATGACAATTGCAGGCTGATTGAGAGACATTTGTAATGAAGGTACCACATGTTCCTGAAGAATGTTCTGATCAACATTTACATTCACCTTCCATGTAGTTGCATAGAGGCCCAACTCCTGTTACACAAAACATTCCACAAACACTTCCAATTCCAGGACACTTCCTCCTCCACCTTTTTTACGCACTTGAGCTTCAGTCTCTCCTCAGTTTGACTTTAAAAATACAGTTTCCCATCTGACCTAAAAAATTAAGCTCTCATCACTAAAATAAACTTTTGACCAGATCTCTCTCCACACAACATGCTTCTCAGTAGAGGAGAGCTTTGAATGAATTTGTGTCACTGTAAACCTATATAATTGAGAAATCACAGATTTGGAATGACTAACTTCTCTTATAATGGATGAAAGGGTCATCCCTTCAGCCTTCATCTGGACAACCTCCTGTTGCAGGGTTTCAGTCACTGTAGAGCAATGTAAAGTGAAAGATCTTGCCATTTCAGTGAAAATTTGAGGGATGTTGCCAGCTAAATAGGGTTTGTCATATAATTAAGGAAATTAGGACCAGTTGCCAGATTATCACCGATAACTTATATTAGGTATATGTAAGTGTTCTCTAATTTTAATCCGAGGTTTTTTGTTTTTTTTCAATTATCTCATTTAAGTTTTTTTATACTGTGCCTCAGAATATAATTAATTCATGAAATATGCTTAAAAATGCTCTGAAATAGGTCTAAGCAGTGGCCTTGAAATTTATGACATTATAGACTGTTCTCTATTTTTGATCTCCATTGTATATGTTAATATACAGTCATGGGCAAAAAATATCGGCACCCTTGGTAAATAAGATGAAAAATTAATTAATGCATATGTTAATCCTTTTGATCTTTTATTTTTTTTTAAATCACAAAAATCTAATATTTCATTGGATAATAAGTATTTAAAATGGGGGGAAACGTCATTATGAAGTAAATGTTTTTTTTTTTTCTCAAATACACGTTGGACACAATTATTGGTAGCCCTAGCAATTCTTATGAGGAAAACATCTCTTAAATATATTCCCATTCATATTCACAATTTTGAGCACTTCAGAGTGATTATGAACAATAAATGTTCCATCCATAGCTTCCTGTTTAACAGAAATATAAAACAAAGCCCAAATTCCCTTATTCATCTATCACAATCAGAAATATATTCTTTGGTTTTTCTTATATCCAGCAAAAGATAATTGAGCTTTACAAATTATTG
Organism: Enteromius mattozi; assembly: GCA_032359235.1. Lineage (NCBI taxonomy): Eukaryota > Metazoa > Chordata > Actinopteri > Cypriniformes > Cyprinidae > Enteromius > Enteromius mattozi. The sequence continues at coordinate 418,384 of JAUMHE010000075.1, forward strand.
AAGTGGCTTTAAGAAAGAGCTAAAGCAGTGAAAATCCCATTTGCACCATCAGTGCAATAATTAGGAATTTCCAATCAACATTAAATGTTACGAAACATGTTGTTTGGGAGAGTCTTAAGCAAAATTCTCCTATAGCTTATCCAAAACCAACCTCCAGAATATTCAGTTATCAGACATGACTGAAACTTTAAATGAGACTGGCTTCTATGGTCAGGTGAAACAAACGAACAAGAAAAACTTTTTCGCTGCAAAAACTCAAGATGGGTTTGGTGAACACAGGGATAAAAAGTACCCCACGTGTACAATGATGTTGTGGGCCTATATTTCAGCTGAAGGGACTGGAAATCTTGTTTAGACACAGAATCATGACTTCTATCAAATACCAAGATAAAAATAAGTGACTGACTCTGTTAGAAATTTTTTAATGGGCCATGTTTGGATCTTCCAACCGTATCCAAACACAAACCTCAAAAACAACACAAAAATGGGTCACTGAGCACAAAAACAAACTTCTGCTATGGCCATTCCAGTCCTCTGACCAGAACCCTGAGAATGAGTGGGGTGAACTGAAGAGAAGCCCCGCCAACATGGAGCTGGGAATCTAAAGGGTCTGCAGTGATTCTGGATGAAGGAATGGTCTCTGATCTCTTGTCAGGTGTTCTCTAACCTCATCGGGCATTATAGGAGAAAGTTTAGAGATGTTAAACTGGCAAATGGAGGTTTAAAAACGTATTGAATAAAAGTGTGCCGTAATTGTGTAAATGTGTATTAGAGTGAATTTTTTACACACAAAAAAAAAATCTAAATGATTAACGATGCAGATTTATTTTCACTTTGGGGTATTTACCAAGGGTGCCAATATTTTTGGTTATGACTCTATAATATTTGATGTATAATGTTTGATATTATTACCCTGTCAAAATAATGGATTTGAACAATGATTTTTTTTTAATTTTTTGATGAACAAAATCATCATTTTATCCTCTGAAGATTTAGATTAAATCATTAGAGGTGTATGGTTGACAAATAGGCTACCATTTTGTCCTTTTTGCCGATTGAATACAAGTTTGGAATAGCATGAAGGTTGAGTAGATGAAGATTTCTAGTTTAACCTTGCCTAGCATGTGAATTTCCAGCAGGACGATTTCTTACCTTAAGCCCCTTTAGAGCGTTTTTATCACATGGTCGAAGCAGACAGAGCCGGCGCTCTTTTCTCATCTCACACTTGCTGTTGTCGTTGTTTACTCGTACAGAGATGCCGATGCCACAGGTGCGTGAACAGGGTGACCAGGGTGTGGTCTGAACCAAACAGTTCTTCTTCCAGGCTAAGGGAGGATCCCTGTAAGCTTTCAGTGTTACAGTCACAAAGCACTACGTCATCCCACAGCACACATTCAAATACCTGCCCTCACCCCAGGCTTCACATTCTGACAGGAACAATGAGTCTGTGAATTCTGTATAGCTAGTGATCTGTCACAGCTACTTAGGAGCTGTTTAGATATGACGTCAATTCATAGAGCAGTCCAGAGGGCATATTTACCATGGGTTCTCTCCGGAGTTTCTAAGAAGATTTGACCATTTTCTTGTTATGAATAATGTTAGTACGTGGTTAGTGTCACTCTACATGTTGCTCTTCAAAGATAGCTAGCAAATTGAAAGTTTTTTCCTATTCTCACAAATTTTGCCTCAATAAACATAATTTGCTGCTTATTATTAGTAAGGTAGTTGTCAGTTTCATTAATAGAAATAATTTAAATTTCAATAATAAATAAGCTTACAGCAAAGCACATATAATGAAAGAAAACTGGGACAAGCTTTAAACACTACAGCCTACTGCTGTATTTTGCACAGGATTTACTCTCACGCACCGTTTTAAATGTGATAGAACTAATGGCATATTACTGTATCCCCCATGGTTCTTTACACCAACTGAAACTGCACCCCTACACCTAGCCCTAACACTAACCAAACTGAGCCTGCTGATCAGTAAAAGTGTCCTCCAAGAAGATCCAGGATAGGAACCATGAGCAATAATAATATGAGAGTAATAATATGAGCAGCAGTACCAGAATCTCAAAAGGGAGTGGCATCATTCTTCAGGAAGCAATTCATCTTAGCTGTGGTTATGAGTTGTATTTTTGCATCAGATTTAGATTTCATTTTCAGCAACCTCTTTAAATGCATATTACTCCTTGTGGGGAACACAATGTTATAGTGCGTTCTGTGTTGTCTTCATTATATGAGTGAGGACTTGCACGGTAAGTGTGTCAAGTGTTTGGCCATTCATCAAGCTCGTGCTTGTTGAACTTAATGGCCCTGCTAGTTGCATGCACTGTGAGATTGTTATCGTTCTGTGGGGCGGTTGTGGCCTAATGTATAGTGAGTTGGACCTGTAACCTGAAGGTCACAGGTTTGAGTCCCAGGTCTGGCAGGGACTGTCAGTAAATGTCCAGTGCTCTCTCCACCCTCAATACTGTGACTGAGGTGAGACCCTCGAGCAAGGCACTGATCCCCTAACTGCTCCCTGGGTGCTGCACTTGGATGGGTTAAATGCAGAGCACAAATTCCAAGTATGGAACACCATACCTGGCGATGTGTGTTCCTTTATATAACTCACGCTAAAGGCCCAGTGTGTCCTTATCTCTCTCTCTCACAGGGTTAGCCCTGTTTCACCGGTTGAATTTGCTGATAATAATGTTGTTGTTCTGTCCTGGACCAGAAGCATGGGATGTGGTCTCTGGATGACATTCTTTTGACCACTGCCATCGGGACTCTGAGGAGTTCAGCAGCGGTTTAGCTGCTCTCTAGTGGTCAGGAGTACTTGGCAAGTCCAGTGAGTACTTCCTTGGCTTAAAATTTCCCTTTGTGCATTTACTAAGTACATGGATACAACTCTGGTGCCTCAAAGAGGGAAGTAACAGCACCAGCAAATACTAAATTGGTTTCTTTATGGGCTTCAGATGGTCATCACACCAGGGGGTGTTCTCATTGTGTCAGCTGCCGATGCATAGTTTCCTATTCAGGGAACCAAGGTTGCATATGTAACCGAGATGTTTCTTTTGTAATTCTGTCTGGCAATGGCAGTCAGAATTAAAGCACATAGCCATCAAGACGGGTTATGTACACTTGTGTAAAATGTGTAAATAAACACTCTACTCTATTGACCTATTTTTCTATGATAACGTTAAGCCACAAATACTGTTCAACTTTAATTGTATCAAACTTGGAGCATTCTTTTTAAGTCAATGTGAAATCAAAACTGTACCTACAGTAGTTACTTTCTTAATATCCTTGGTCTTGTTGTTTTCATAAGCTTCCATCATCATGCAATAAATAGGGATGTAATGATGCACTAACTGTCTTCAGAAAAGTTTTGAGGTTACACTTTATTTTGATAGTCCACTTTAGACATTCTTCTAATTATAAGTAACTTTGTAACTACGTGTCTAACTCTCAGAGTGGACTATGGTATGTTTTGGGTTGGTAGAATAAGTTAGAGTAACACACTTTCTTATAGTTTCTTATCAAAATAAAGTGTTAGAAGCTATTAATCAGACAGTCTACTAATACTCCAATGACTGTTAGTTGACATGCAGTTGCAATGTTACCTACTGTTAGTATTTCTACTCTACAAAATGAAGTGTTACCAATTTTAATGGTATTTTTTTTTTCATGTTGCCTCTGTATAATGCATATTAAAGTAGTGTTTATCAGCCAAGCGCTGCTTTGTTTACAGTGGTCACAGAATAAATTTGTGATCTCATTGAGCTGTCTGCTTTTATATAGCTTAATGTTGCATAATTTCATAAAAGCTAAAGTTAGGCCATTCCGTTTTGCTTTAAATGCAATTTCTGTACAAGGTACATTTCTGCTGATATTGCAACATAAGAGATTTTTCACAAAGTTTCACAAAGAAATGTGCACCATTTTGTCTGAGAAATAATAAAAGGGCTCTTTTTCATTTGGAATTTGTCTTGAATCTCTTCAAAGTAAAAGGAGAAAAAATCTTATTGTGAACGTAGTATAATGAATCATATTGCATTTGCGTTGTTGAGTTGAGTGAATCATTACATCCTTAGTAATAACCTTCTTCATCTCAATTTTTTTTTTCTAATGATGTAACTTAACCTGTGCGGGTGGTAAAAAATATTATTAACCAATAACATCACATGCAAACATGTTTCCATCTAATCAAAACCTGATGAAAAATTAAAATTACATGAATTATGAATGTCCTTTTTATTTCTTACACTGGTTGATATTCACCTGACATGGTCCTGTAGGTGGTGTCCTGCTGGTGTTTGGGGCTTTGATTGCTCTTGAGTCCTGCTGGCAAGCTTCCCTGGAGAGCTGCAGAACTTAACATTCCAGCTGGCTTTTGGATGAAGGCAGGAGTGCAGCCGACTGCTCCAGCAATGCACGTGCACTTATAGAGTGGGCTGGGTTGGAAGGCCTGTCCGTTATCAAAGTGAGCCCCATCCAGGTCACAACCAACCCCCATCATGTCTGCAAAAATATGTAGGATTGACTATTACATACAAAAAAATAAAATTTAATTCAAGATATCCAGTTGTGATCATGAGGTTAAAAAAAGTCCTCCAAACTAAGGCCACATCCACATGAATCCAGGCTTTTCCCTAGCCATTTTGTCATTATTTTTTCTTCCTGCACATATCATATCATGTGCAAGGATTTTAATTACACCACCGTATTCTCTAAAAATAATTTAGTTTCTAAAATAAATATTCTTATTTTTGTAACAGTCATTGTCTGTCACAGTTGTGATCATCCTAGCCACTAGGGGGACTAGGTTACTCATCTGTAGTGAATAAAGACAGGAAATAGTAGAGTAAGCACATGGTTCTGTTTGAAGCTGCCTAATGTTCACCTAGCATACTGCTTGATTCTGTTTGAGAAACCATTTGTTTCCTGCTCAAACGTAAGTTTGATGATTTGTATCCTTTATTCATTGTTAAACTTGAGAGAATGTGCTTTAGTTTGATTAAGTTTTTGATGTTAGGATCTGGTTCAGTGCAAAGCTGCCTAATAGTTGTCCTGACCTACATTAATCCTGTTTGAGAAACCTTTTGTTTCCTGCTCAAACGTAAGTAACTCGAATGTGCTTTGCTTTGTTTTATTTGTTTATTTGATTTTTTTTTCTTCTTGTAGAGGATTATTATGCTGTAGTTCTTGGACAAAGTATGTTGTTACCTATTTGCACTTATGGACTGTGGCCTTACTATATGGCTGAAGCATCTCCTGGAGGGTGTTTGGATTGAATACTTCCTGCTGGTCTAACATCCAAATTCAGAACATTGTCAGTACTCTTCTTCAGACTGTTCTTCTACAGATAAGATTGTTCACTTGACTTCATGGACTATGTAGATTGTGAGGACTCTTAACTTTTTATAAATATGGTGAATTTGGTGAATTAAATGTATTTGCATTGTGATTTACAGTGTTTGGGTGTATATTCAACCAAATATCTCTTTTACCTCTAACCCGCTTAAAACTTTGCAAAATTGATGACCCCTCCCTTTTTCTTATAGCTCTACTAGTACAAAGTAACTAGGATAGTTATATTTTAAAGGTGCTGTTTTTGTTTTTGACTCTTCTAAAGCTAAAAAATAACATAATATGTTTGTAGAAATGTAGGAAAGGGAATGCTTCTGTCTTTGTAGTACCCATTTCAACCACTAGCTGTCAATCTTACATACTGCACCTTTAAAAAGCTGTGATGTTGATTGTAACAACCACCTAGGGGTTTCATAAAATGTTCACTCACAAGCACAGACGCCAACTTCATAACGTGGCTTGTCTTTGGAAAAGTCACAGTACATGCTTTTGTGAGGGTCACAGACATCCCTCTCGTTGCATGATTCCCCAATCTGCCGTGCACAGGTTTTGCAGCAGCCACAGCCATCCAAGATGGAGCTGACACCAGGGGCACACAGTGGCCGGACGCCACATTTACATGGCCAGCTACAGAACTGCCTCCTCTCCACCAGGCCTGTCGCTTCCCGCTGCTTCTGCCTACTATCAACACCCTGTAATACATGTAATAAGAAAATAAGGAATCAAAGATATCGCAGAGAGAAAGAGAGATACTCTTATGATTGCTTGCACCTCTGTGAGCTCATTTGTAGTTATTTGTGAAAGACTAGTGTCATGCTCTGATTTGTTTTCATTCTTTTGGCATGCACTTCAAATGTGTGTAGAGCATAATTATTTGATCAATGTGGGTTTTTGAATGAACATACTGAGTACATTTATACTTAATATATTATAAAAAGAGCAATAATTTATAAAACAGAGATAGATACTGTAAATGCCCACTGACACACAAAAAAGAATGGACTTAAAACTGGAATCTTTTTGGAATCTGTTTATTTACAAAAACTGCCCAAACAAACCAATTCACCAGAATTAATCTACAATAGCTTTCCAAAGCTACATATCATAGAGTATATATAGAAAGAAAGAGGTTTTTTTTAAGATAAAATGAATAAAATTTTTCAAAGAGTAGACCGAGGGAGTCCGAACTGAAATGCCAAATTTATTCACTGAAATGAATTGTACTTATAACTGACAGCACTACAAGCTGACAGTGTGGTTGTTCACATCTATTTAAAGTAAAATATCACAAACCTTAAAACAACAGCAATCTTCACACTGCACCACTGGCTGATGGAAACAATAACTTGCTACTAAAAAAAGCTGAGCTTCTTTATATTTGTGGTTGGAGTATAACCACCACAGTCCTTTCATTGTATTGCATGCCACATACTGAATCTTGCACAAACATACTGATTCTCAGAAATATGTTGTTGTTGTAGAAGAAACTACCACTCTAAATGAGCGACAACAAAGTGGACAAATTATCTGCATGAAGCAGCAACTGTGCTGAATAATAGCAGTCAAGACTCTCTGGATCGAAGTAAAAACTGTCCCAAAAATTTTGCAAAAATACACTCGTAAAATTATACATGCACAACAACTGTTAATTTTACAGCTTAATTGTATCTCCACATATAGCCTACATTGTGCTAACTTTGATGGGGTTGACCAGTTACCCTGCCCTTTATGTGGCTTTTAGGGTAGGTTCAACATTTGATAAAGACTTCTACTGATAAAGAATGTTTAAGCTGTTTAATTTTTCCTTTTAAATAATCAAAGTTGAGGTATTGTACTTTAGGTATTTTAAGGTATCCATTTTGGATACAAATAATTAATCTACTAAATGTGCTTCCTCAGTTTTTGTAATTGCTGACCAACAGTTCAAGAATTTGTTAACACTTTACAATAAGGTTCATTAGTTAACAACATTAGTTAACATGAACTAAGAATGAACAATACTTCTACAGCATTTATTAATCTTAGTTCATGTTAATTGAGCAATTACTAATGCATTATTAAAATCACAAGTTGTGTTTGTTAACATTAGATAATGCAATGTGAACTAACATGAATAAACAATGAACAACTGTATTTTCATTAAATAACATTAACAAAGGTTAATAAACAGCTTAATAAATGCATTATTCATTGTTTTCATTATTCATTGTTAGTTAATATGTTAACTAATGACACCTTATTGTAAAGTGTTACCAAGAATTAAAAAAATCCTTGTTTGTTGATGTTTCTAAGTATGATTTAATGGTTACACTTTAGTTTGGGGACCAATTCTTGCAATTAACTAAATATTACTGTAACTATGGATTTTGCCTCAATAACCTCTTAATGCTTATTAATAGTTTGTAAATTAACTTAACTTAAAGGGTTAGTTCACCCAAAAGTGAAAATTCTGTCATTAATTACTCACTCTCATGTCATTCCAAACCCATAAGACCTTCGTTCATCTTTGGAACACAAATTAAGAGATTTTAAGATATAACCCTTTAATTTTAGGCATGGGGATCTAAAATATGTGCAGAATAAAACATTAATGTGTGCTTTATAGTCCCGGTTTCACAAACGGTGCTTAGCTGAAGCCAAGACTAGGCCTCAGTTATATTTAGATATTTAAGCAACTTTTACAAAAATGCCTTAGAAGAAAACATTACAGGTGTGCATCTTGACACAGAACAATAACACTGATATATATTTAAAGATAGAGTATATCAGAGCAAGATATTTTCAGGTCAAACATGCTTTTTAGTATGGGACCAGCTTAAGCCTTGTCTGTGAAAATGAGGTTTTAAGAACTAATAAACAGCCATGCTAGTAATATGCTTAAAATGATAAAAAAAATGATAACTAATTAGATTTGTTTATAGATTTGTTTATAATACTTGTTAATATTGTGCAATAAAGAACCCCTCCATGACACTTTAAGCACTGTGTTACTGTAATTCTCAGTGAGTTTAGCAGCAAATCCACATGCAAAGCTTGGCAGAGGAAAAATCCAACCCCGATGTCAACAAGCAGCCCCTTCACACAGCTTCTCACACACTGTGCTTCTGTTAAAGCGTCCTATGTTAGAAAAACATCAACCAACCCAGCTGCATTTATAGTGTTGACACTCTGCAGGCAGCAAATAAATAGTCCACATATGCACCCTCTTTCTTGCTTTTAAGTACCACATGAGCATATCAGTTTACTTTCCTCATTTATCTTTTGATTTGAAAAAATATATATAATAATTTTAAATCCATAAGAGTTTTACGTGTTGGTTCAGGGAAGCAAGAGAACGCAGGAGTAGATGAACGAAGGAGCACCTTGAACATAAACTTAAACCTTGCAATGAGTAGACAGGACAGAGCACATAGGGATGAACACACTTTAAATACAAGACATAACGAGGGGAGAACTCAAGACACCTCGGGAACACGTCTGGAAACAAATTAACACAATGAACATATCAGGGACAGGAAAAACCAAATAAGGGCAAAGGCAGAGATGTGGGTCAAACCAAAACAGACAGAATACGTAATATTACGCCCCCCTCCCGGAAGGCGCGTCCTCGCGCCGTAACAAAAACAACAACAACAAAAACAACAGAGGAGGCCGTGGCGGATCGGGAGTCACAGGAGGCCATGGCGGATCGGGAGCCACAGGAGGCCATGATGGATCGGGAGCCACAGGAGACCATGTCCCAGCCCCTATCCCACCCACCCCTAACACGGCCATGTCTATATACTCCTGGCCATGACTGACTGGATTCTCAGGGATCGGGAACGGCACTCCTGGCCGTGACTGGGGAACTGGATTCTCAGGGTTAGGGAGCGGTACTCCTGGCCGTGACTGCGGAACAGAATCCGCGGGGAACTGGAGCGGCTGTTCTGGTCGTGACTCACTCTGTTCTCCTATTTGATAATGTTCAGTGCTTTGCTACAAACTGTATTGTTAAAAGCACTATATAAATAAAAGTGATTGATTGATTGACTGGAATGGCTCTCCTGGCTGTGGTTCGGGAACGTAACTCTCGAATGGCTCTCCTGGCCGTGACTCGGGAACAGGACTCTGGAACGGCTCTCCTGGCCGTGACTCGGGAATGGGACTCTGGAACGACTCTCCTGGCCATAATTGCGGAACGGAATCCACAGGGAACTGAAATGGCTCTCCTGGCCGTGACTGCGTAACGGAATCCGAGGGGAACTGTAACGGCTCTCCTGGCCGTAATTCAGGAACGGGACTTGGGAACGGCTCTCCTGGCCGTGACTCTGGAACAGGGCTCGGGAGGCATTTATGTGGAGCTAGCACTGGACGCCACACAGAAGAAGCAGGCTCAGGCAGGTGCTCTTGCGGGGCGACCTCCAGCGGACGCTCTTTCGGCGCGGGCATCGGGACGGCGCTCTGGCAGCGCGGGCATCGGACGGCGCACTTGCGGTGTACTGTTAAAAGCGCTATATAAATAAAAGTGATTGACTGATTGATTGACTACAGACCCCGAGCCGGAACAGATGGATGAGGGTTGCGTCATCTAACTCAACCTCCGCTGCCAGCTGACAAAACTCCTCTGCGAAGGAGTAAAATGGTAGATCCCTCTGGCAGAGAGATAGGAGGCGAGCGGGAAATGCCATTGCTGTCTTGGTCCTGTCTTCTGTTACGTGTTGGTTCAGGGAAGCAAGAGAACGCAGGAGTAGATGAACAAATAATAATTCTTTATTTAACAAAGGAGCACCTTGAACATAAACTTAAACCTTGCAATGAGTAGACAGGACAGAGAACATAGGGACGAACACACTTTAAATACAAGACATAACGAGGGGAGAACTCAAGAAACCTGGGGAACACGTCTGGAAACAAATTAACACAATGAACATATCAGGGACAGGAAAAACCAAATAAGGGCAAAGGCAGACATGTGGGGAAAACCAAAACAGACAGAATACGTAACAAAGAGCCTTTGTAAGCTTAGTTCTGTGGGTTTTAGTGTAGTTTAGATAAAATTTTATCATAAGAGCTATATAATTTATGTACCGTAGGGTTGACTGCAGGCCCTTTTCTTTCACACTAATACTTCCAGGGTCACCAGAGGTCAAAACAAAAATCTAAAGTCTTTCTGTCAAGGTTTACAGAGCTCATTTTGTGAAACTGAAATAACAATAGGAACTTGCATGCCAATGCAAACTCATGAACATCTCGTAAACATTTCTGATGAGGTTTTACTTTAAATACTGTAGATGCTATATTAAAATGCCATTTCTCAGGCCACATCATCTCAAGGTTTTCAACAGCAGTCAATTTGCATTACGTCATTTGGAACCTGACCTGTCATAAGCACTTTGACAACTTCTTAAACACTTTTCTAAAAGACAAGAACATCAGCACAGCTTTGGCATGATTTTATGGCATGCTTTTATGGGGTCTGTATGTGCTAATGTTAAGAAGGAATCAACAACGATTACAGATGCATGCCAACAATGTACAGTTAACATCCCAAAAAATATAGACCCTAAAAGCCAAGATACAGTATAACTTTCATCAGCATAAAAGTATGAGTGTATATTTAAGGCCAGCTAGGCCAGTCATTATGGGTTATGGGCAGACAATGTTGCTATTGGTTATAGTCAAGCTTTGACTGTTAAGAGAGAATGGAATTGGTGGCTCTTACCTGACTCAGAAAGAGCAGCAGAACACAGCACAGTAGTGATAGCATCATATACAGCCAGCAAAGGAGCTCTGTGCACCCAGAATGAAAGAACGAGGGAAAGAAGGAAGGCTGGGAGAGAGAGAGGGAGAGAGAGCTGACCTGTCTGAGAGAGGTACACAAAGCTCCCCTCTGTCTGTTCTCCAAACACACCTTTCCCCTACAGAACTCACACAGAACTCTATCTGAAATATTTCACCCTCCCTCTGCTCTTACACTTTCCTTCAGATGTTCCTTTCTCTTCTCACACCTTGTGGTATCAAAGACAGCAAAAATAATTTTTTTCATTGGTAGGCCTACAGTCTCTTATCATATTTGCAGCACATGTGTTGTCAAACTGATAGATAGATTCCTTATTTGCTGGTGCTTTTTTTAATTTGCATATGATTGAGACAATGAGACATGAGAACACAGTCTCACTCCAACTCGTCACATTTTGACGCTTGGTCAAGACCCTTTTGCATTGCTTTTTGAAGCTCAAGGTACTCCTTTTTAGTCACTTTTCGACGTGAAGAGTCCTCCATTGTTTTCAGTTGTTTGACTAAATGTAATGGTTTGCATGCATATATAAATTTATTATACAAATTTTTACTTTTATTGGAGCACCAAACCCCACCCCTACCCTAAACCTACTCACCTTTGAACAATATAAAACACACACAGGCAAATGCGGTTACAGGTATTTATTGCACAAACTAATCATAAACAAACAGCATAAATACATTACAAACAAGTTGTGTCACATTCCAAATCTTCTGAAGCCATACGAAGTCTTTACGGGAAGAAGACAATAAAACACAAGGTTTTAATAACTAAAAATGATCCCGCTCCGTTAAAGCGCTGACATCTCATTCAGAAAGCATACTCAGCAGCGCACTGGAAGTATACGGAAGACGGAGACAGTGACCGCGTCTGTTCCTCTCACAAATCAATCGTTTTGCCTCAAAAGACTTGGAATATTAATATTTTTCAAATATATTATGACGGTAGTTGTATCTGCCTGCTATATCTTGTGTTTTATTGACAGATGGTAGGTTTAGGGGCAGGGGTTGGGTTTTGACTGTTTACATTCAAAAATCACACCCCTACATATATACAATAATGCCATTGTTTTTACCCAATATATCTCTTAATTATGACAATAAAATTAAAAAAATTATTGTGTCGGCATATTGATGCTAAGGGTTTTCTATTTAAAACAACGGAGGACCCTTCACGTCGAAAAGGGACTAAAAAGGGGTACCTTGAGTTGCAAAAAACGACACAAAAGGGTCTTGACCAAGTGTCAAAATGTGACGAGTTGGAGTGAGACTATGTTGCGACAGAAGCGTGTTGAGCTCTCTTGGCTACCATACTGTATGACTGTCATAATCGCACCAGTGTAAAGTAGATGCATGAAGCAGATAATTCACAGACTCTCTTTAACATCTCAAATATTTCAAAAACTCTAACACTCTCACAATGTTAATGTCTCCTTTAAAGTTTAGAAGAAATCTCAACCTCACACACTGTGCTCAGATTTTTCTCCAAATATGAGACCACCAGAGTCTCATATTTGTCTCTTTTAGGTCATGTGCTGTGATGTTTCAAAACCACACAGCAAGTTAGCACACTCTCCACAGTGCATTTAAGTTTTTTTGTGTATATGAGAAGTAAATGTGGCTCATGAGTTTTGTGGCTTTTGGGTTTTGTTCTTTCAATGTAGTCTGGCAAGACCAGCTTCTGCAAGAACACAGGTCCAATTTTACATTCTGGAAATTGAGAAAAAGCCCAATAACTGTTAAAATTTTCAACTAACATTTTTAAAGAGACTGATGCAGTTAACCAAAACACTTACATGTGTGTTTATTATTTTGGTAACACTTTACAATAAGGTTCATTAGTTAACAACATTAGTAACATGAACTAACAATGAACAATATTTCTACAGCATTGTGAACTAACATGAACTAACAATGAACAACTGTATTTTTATTAACTAACATAAAAAATGTAATAAAAAGATTTAATAAAAGATTAATAAATAGCATAATAATGTTCATTGTTTGTTCATGTTAGTTAACACATTAACTAATGTTACAAAATGACACTTTGTTGTAAAGTGTTACCAAAGGTCTATTGTGATGGAGCTGTCATGCAGAAAGCCCAGATGCTGTGCCTTTATTTAGCAGATGCAGCTTTTACCATCTGTAAAATATTGTAAAATTATTTTAGAACTCCTTGGATTCAACCGGCTTTCTTTTTGTGGGAACATTTGGATGTATCCTGCAATGCAACTACTTTCTTGCTACACTTGTGATGATATTGGTCCCCATAAACTAAACCTTTACACACAAATATGTTTACTGTATTTAAAGGGGACATTAGTTGTCACCAACAGTGCCTCTGTGGCTCTCTCTGACCACCAGCAGCGGGAACCTTCACCTGAATATTAGTTCCTACCCGGACTCTTTTGCCCCACATACCTCGGCTGATTTCACACAGGTGTTCCTTGTTTATTCGCCTTTATAAGGCGCGAACTTTTACAGACACATCGCGTAGTCTTATAGTCCTATGGAGACATTACCGAGCATTCCTTTTCGTGTTGGATTTCCCGTGTATGACCCTGGACTGTTTATATCGACTCTAAATGAACTGTCTCTTGGATTATCTCTGAAATACCTGTTTGCTGGTGATTACCTGTGTCTGCTGACTTGTGATAATAAAACGCTGCAAATGGATTCGCACGACTCCGAGCCTATGTTACAGAAGACTTCGCCGGAACAGGGTCCAGCGGCGGTTCTCAGCGTTGTTCATGAGGTATCAAAGGCAAGCCTCTCTGCTCGCTGCTCATCACCAGCAGCTGGATAAACTGACTACGATGACCGAGGAGCTCGTACGCTACAATGCAGGCGCTCACAGCCGTCGTCAATCAATCTAATGTCTGTCCTGAGCCGCCCGCCGCCCCTCCTCCTCCAGTGAGTGCTCCGCTTCCTCAGCCACGCATGGTACTTCCGGAAAAATACGACGGGTCCCCAGGCAAGTGCAAAGTTTCCATGTTCTCCACACGTGGCGGTGGCAGCCCTCGACGGCCGACTGTTAGGATCCAGGAAGATCCGCAACCTAACAGAACCCATCACCCTCATCACTGGCTCACTGCACACCGAAAGCATGGCACGGACTGTGCTATCGACCTCCTCCCTGGAGCCACACCACCTCGGGGGAGAATCTATCCTCTCTCTCAGCCGGAGACAGAGGCCATGAGAAAATACATTGAGGTGGAGCTAGCCAAGGGATTCATTCGGCCTTCCACATCACCCGCTTCGGCGGGCTTCTTCTTTGTAAAAAAGAAGGACGGTTCCCTACGGCCCTGCATAGATTATCGTGCGCTCAATGAAAAGACTGTAAAATATAGATACCCCTTGCCTCTTGTTCCTTCAGCCCTCGAACAGCTTCGCACAGCCCACATATTCTCTAAACTGGATCTAAGGAGTGCATATAATCTAATCCGCATTCGTGCTGGCGACGAGTGGAAGACCACCTTCTCTACCACATCAGGTCACTACAAATATCTTGTGATGCCCTTTGGATTATCCAACAGTCCATCTGTCTTTCAGGCCCTGGTGAATGATATCTTTCGGGACATGCTCAACAAGTTCCTCGTGGTGTACATAGACGACATCTTAATTTACTCTGAGAATCTTCAAACTCACATCCAACACGTCCGTGCTGTCCTCCAGAGACTAATCCAGCACAAGTTGTACGCCAAACTATCCAAATGTGACTTTCATCTCTCCACCATCTCTTTCTTGGGATATATCATCAGTGCTGAGGGTGTCACTATGGACGATACCAAAGTTTCTGCAGTAATCAACTGGCTCAAACCCCAAACTGTGAAGGACCTACAACGGTTCTTAGGCTTTGCTAACTTTTATCGCAGATTCATACGTGGATTTAGCCAAGTGGTTGCTCCCCTCACATCTCTCACTCGTGGAGGCTCCTCACGACTCCCATGGACTCCCGAATGTGAAAAGGCATTCCAAGAACTAAAGAACCGTTTCACCAGCGCCCCCATTCTCCGGCATCCCGATCCCAATCTCCAATTTGTGGTCGAAGTCGACGCCTCCAACATCGGGGCCATTCTATCACAACGCCACGGTCAGCCAGCTAAGTTATACCCCTGCGCTTACTACTCTAGAAAACTGAACTCTGCTGAACGTAATTACGACGTAGGCGACAGAGAGCTCCTAGCCATGAAAGCTGCACTAGAGGAATGGAGACATTGGCTAGAGGGTTCAACCACGCCTTTTATCGTTCTCACTGATCACAGAAACCTGGAGTATCTGCGGACTGCAAAGCGCCTCAACTCTCGACAGGCAAGATGGTCATTATTCTTCTCCAGATTTGTTTTTAGTATTACATATCGCCCAGGGTCCAAGAACAAAAAGGCTGACGCTCTCTCGCCAATTCGACGATCTATATGTGGAGAAACAACTCACCTCTATCATTATTGGAGTGAATACATCCTCTGGGCGGAGTACGCCCAGAACTCCCTAAGAAAACCAGCTACCAACCTCACCCCTTTTCAGTGTGTGCTAGGATTCCAACCTCTCCTGTTTCCCTGGTCAGGGAACCCACTCATCTACCCACAGTAGACACATGGCTGCAACGGAGTGAGGCTACTTGGGAAGCAGCTCACGTTCATCTCCAAAGGAGATACTCCGTACGCCGGGTCACCCAACAAGCCTACCGCCGTCGAAGAGAGGGACTGCAGTATCGGGTCGGACAATGGGTCTGGGTCTCTCGGATTATCTCTGAAATACCTGCTTGCTGGTGATTACCTGTGTCTGCTGACTTGTGATAATAAAACGCTGCAAATGGATTCGCACGACTCCGAGCCTATGTTACAGTAGTCTTTTATTGTCTTTACATACAGTTGGTTATAAACACTTTACACACACCACTGACCCTAACAGAAAGCTTCCTGTATTGTATCTACAGTATATACTGCTTTATTTATAGATTGTTTTTACAATCTATAATTTGTCATTTGTCCTAATGTTCACAAAATATGTTTGAGTAGGTGTATTTTCTAAGTAACTTTCTAAGAATCAACATTTTTCTGTATTGTTGTTTTTTGTTTTTGGTTAATGGTCTTTCCCTGTGGGTTGTTTTGCTGGACCTCTGTGTATTTGATTTTACATTCCTGTAATGTTTGCACAAGGGAGAGACCTCAGACCTCAGTTTGGGCATTCAGATTAGCTAGTAATGTCTGCTGTCTGCAGAACTCTGGTTATAACCCTTTAAAACACATTAAGAAGTCTATGAGAACTCCAGGAATTCTTAATATATAAAAAGAGTTTGTACAATCGCCAATCATTCTGAATTTTTCTTCAGTTTTGGGGAAGCTGGAGGATTTGACGTTACTATATTTGATGTTTTCATAGTTGCCAATGAAGTTGTCAATCCATTGACAGTCTCTTTGAATTTGCTGATTTCACATAATTCTGAGAATTTTGTCACCATAACAGTGATCACTGGAGTTTGTCTAACATAAAAGTTTTGAATTTATAGTCTCTGGTGTCCCGCATGATGATTACCTCATAGGCAGAGACTGAATATAATCCAACACACCTACCAGCACCAGCATAACCGCTATCTAAAATTGTCAACAGTTCTGCTATTTTAGAGAATCCTGCTGCTGGAGAAGAGGAAGGAAGTTGGCTTTATTGCCATTTGAGGTTGGTTATTTTTGGCATATATTTTTGCACACACTATTTAAAGAAATTGTTCACCTAAAATTGAAAATGCTGTCATAATTTACTCACTCTTGAGTAGTTCCAAATCTGTATGAATTTCTTTATTCTGCAGAACACAAAGTAAGATATTTTGTAGAAAGTTTGTAACCCGGTTGTTTTGGGTCACCATTGACTTCCATAGTAGAATAAAAAGTCCATAGTCATGACATCTGAAGCTGAGACTATCAGATCTGCAGTCAGGAGACTAACACCAGCAACCAGCCAGTTCTTAAACAGAGGGTGTTCTGTAAGATGCCCTTATTCCAACCAGTGGTGCGTTTCCCAAAAGCATTGTTAGCCAACTATGGTCGCAAGTTCCATCGTTACCAGCATAGTTCCACGATTTGGTGTTTCCCGAAAGCATAGTTCAAACGAATATTCGTAATCAGTGTCACAAACATACGTGGTTGGAACTACAGCTTTGGACCTCTGGTTAGTTTCTTGTTACTAAGATAAATGGGCTTAAATAAATATTCTTTTGGGCACAACAAGCAAGGTTACATGCATTACTGTCTGCATCTTTCATTCTATCTAAATAGAAAATGCATTTTAATTATGTATATATTTTGTAAATGCATTGGTGCAAAAATTTTGCATAAATGTTCAATACAGCAGCATCTTATAGGACTCTAATCAGTTAAATGGCATAAGTTTTTCTTCCACCCTGTGTGTGATGTCAATAGCAATGGCCCTATGTTGTTGAACCAATGTGGTTCGAACAACGGAGATGTGACCGTGTTCGGGAAACAGTCGCGACTATCTAGTTAGTTTCCATAACAATGCATTGTACTATGGTGGTTAAAGAGTGAGTCATGTTATTGTTTGGGAAACGCAGAGTAGTACATTTGAAAACTTTCTTCTGACTTTGGAAGTGGCTTGAAGAAAAGAAGCTATGTCAGCTGGTTCCCTTGCTGTCCATTCCAGGATAAGGAGAAGATAGACTTCTATGATGAGCTGAAATCTCACGAGAAATTTTAGAGTAATAATAGGTAATAATAGGAGCTTTTTTAACTACTGCATAGTTATTGGAATCTAGTTGTAGTAACTAGCCAGCTTGGTCATTGCTAGAGAATCAATTTCTCCATCAGGCTGTTTTCCTGGATACATTTGCACCGGCAGCAGGAACTCTGAAGCAGCCAACGGTGACATTCACAAATGTCAACAACTGCTGAATGGAGGATGATGTGATTGGAGCTGTTTTTGTTGCATGTCATGGGTTTTGTGATAATGGAGATGGAATGTAAATGCACAATTTATGCGATGGAAAGAGCATGATAATCTGACTAAATCTCCTATGACAACTTAGAGTGTTATCTTGAGGCTGAGAAAAGAACACAGCAGATAACAGGTAAATGATGTTAAAATATCTCTGATTTCCATGTTCGTGGAGTAAATTTATTTGCATTGCTTTTTTAAAATGCCAGTTTTTGGTATGCGTTTGGCCAATCAGCATACACTTACATTACTGGTAGTTCCTACAGAACTGTTTTAGACTGAAAAAGTCTATTAAGTGACTTAGTTCCCCCATTTGGTTTCTAGGAACTGTTCCTAGTTCCTTCAGTGTGAACACGCCAAAAAGTGGGAACTTCTACCAATAGTTCTAGGAACTATGAAAAGGTTCATTCAGTCCAAAAGACCCTAATAAATCCTCCTGGTGAAACCCCCAATAAAACTTACAACTATAATTATATAGGAAATAAATAAATCTATAACAAATAAATAGGAAATAAATCTAGACAAAAAAATTACTGGCTTAATGATGCTCTATGACAACAAATGAAAGAGCAAGACTTTGCACTGAAAAGGGCACTTAAATCAGAGCATAGCGAGTGGCATATTTTTATATCCTTAAGTAATAAAGTAGTAAGAAATATAAGAAAGGCTGAAGCTGAGTTTTATTAAAATAATTGATGGTGCGAGGGGCAATGTTAATATTAAAGAAATATTAAAGTAATATGAGTGAATGATGAATCCTGTGAGTCTTAAAATGTTTAGTATTAATACTCTGTTCACAAATC
>JAUMHE010000075.1:442359-464173 GCA_032359235.1 Enteromius mattozi
GTTCAGTGCTTTGCTACAATCTGTATTGTTAAAAGCGCTATATAAATAAAAGTGACTTGACTTGACTTGACTTGACTGTCCCTGTTTAATAAAATAAGATTTTTTTAATTGATGATCATTTAAAATTAACCATAAAGCCTCACACTAGTAAATGTTCTGCCAGTTTCCATTTTTTGAAATTAAAGGGAATGCTAACTGATTTTTTCATGCTTAGAAAATTATAGACAGATAAAATTTAATTGTTTTAGTTGTAGACATACTACCTTAATCTATTATAGTTTTATAAGACATGTTATGCAGCCTGCCCTCTTTCATAATGTCACCAGGATGATGTAAAGCCTTGTATAACATGGTCAACTTATGCACTTTTCATTTATCCATGTTAATTTGTGTTTTTCAGTATATATGATCACTGTATCATGTTTATTATTGTTATTTTTGGCAACCATTATTTTTTATTATTCTTATGGCCAGAGATTTAAACAAACTTCTGTTAAGTCTTACATTTCTGTACCAAGGTTTTTTAATGGTAAATCAAAATGTGAATTGTTAAGAAGAGTGCTTTTACTTTTTAAACAATCTGACAAACAGTTTTAACCTTTGTAAAAGACAAAAAGGATAAGAAAAATCAGGAGGTGGCCTTTTTTCATTTGGACCAGTAACCATAGAACATTCAAACATCTAGAAACCATCTAGTAATTTCCTCACAGCCACTCCCTTACATCTTAAAATTTGTATTTGGTTTTTTAAAATTTATTTTATTCACCTTCTGTCTTTTGTTCTCAGACATTTTTCAGTTTATTTTATTTTACTGCACTAAGATACTTAATCAGCTGCACTGACATGTAATGGTTTCTAAAGAAGGTCCTTCTTTGGAGATCTCATATTTCACATGCAAGACATGCGATGAAAGGCTCCACCGGCAATGAAATGTGAGAAACGCATCCAAAAGCAAATGCCTTTTGAGTGACGCTCAACAACATGTGAGCAAATTTTGAACATTACACAAACACTTACATGGACACATAATGCTCTCTCACGTGCATGTCTCACTGTTACACAAGCAACAGGTTTGTGTGCATGACCCTGAGCGACAGAAACATTAAAGAAATACCATAAAACACACTCTGATTTATGAAGCAGTCTTTTTGTTGGTTGCCTCTGTTCTCATATAAAGACATCAGCTAGAGATGACTAAATCCCTGTCATCAATTCTAGATCTTTAAACAAACTTGAACTCAAAACTAAATACAAATCCAAGGTTCTTTCTCACTATTCATTTAGTTGGACTCATTTTACAGTATATTAGAGGACTGTATGTATTGAAAAAGTAGTTCATTCAAGACTTTCTGTGAGGAATAATTTCACTAAATTCATTAAAAATCATCTCCTCACTAGATCACATTCAGTTTGCATTATCCAGTGTCCAGATTTGATTTGATTTTTTAAATGGTTTATAGTGTTTATGTATATCAGAATCCATACAATTTTGACACTAAAAAAAAGTGTTAAATCACTGTAATTAATCTTACTAGATCTTCTGCAGAAAGGAAGATTAACAACTGAAATTCCAGTTTGTCCTTCATACAAAACAATTGTATATGTGTGTGTATGTCTAAATTCTTTTATATGACAAGCCCACATGATCCTCTCCTGAAATATGATCATGTGTATGCTTATATACTCATTACTGCTGTTTTGTAACTCTTGCGTAAAGCTGAATCTTGCCACATGGGGGCAGCTTGAACCTCATTGCATAATTTAGCAAATTTTATGACAATTAAATGATAACTATAGGTTCTATTAACTCAATCGACATCAAGCCTGCTGTAGGTCGGGCGAGTAAGTAATGCTTTCTCCACCTTCAATACCATGACTGAAGTAAGACCCTTGAGCAAGGCACCAAACCCCCAACTGCATTTTGGATGGGTTAAATGCAGAGCACAAATTCCAAGTATGGGTCACCATATCTGGCTACAGGTCACTTCAGTTCATAAACAATTCTTTCAAGTATTAGTTGTTGACATGCCAAACAATCACGTTACAAATTCTTCTGGTAGTGTGGTTACAGAGTTACTTATATTTAGAATGTCTAAAGTAGACTATCAAAATAAAGTGTAACCACATAAATTCTAAGAGGTTTGTGAAAAAAGAAAGAAAGACACAAAAAAATACATATATATATAATTCCTTAAAATTAAAATGACAGGCTTTGGTGTTATCTTATATACTATCCATGAGGATGCATGGTCTTATGAAAAAAATAAAAAATAAAAATAAATAAATAAAAAAGAAACTTTACATAGTACTTACATGCTATTAACTAATCACCTGATTCATAAACCATTTGATTGATCCTCTCATTTGCCACAGATAATAGAAATCATGACAATACGTGTCATGTCAAGTGGTGTTTTCTATCAGCTATTTAGAATCAGATGAGAAGATTGGAATGAATCATTCTTTTGCATAATTTTCAAAATGGCAGCATCCAACACTTTTAGTTGTATCAGAAAGAAAGAAAGAAATTTTTAGTTCATAAATTCTTTGGATTCCTACTTCAAGACTAGATGTAAAATCTCGCTTTCTATCTTTGTTAATCAGTTTTTGTTCAACTTATAGGAAGGTTATTAAATGTAACTTATGTGAAAATAAATATTATAATGTTATGATGAAGAATTTTTATTTCCAAACTGGTTCAATGAAATTAACCAGAATAACTTTTTTCTGTATTCCCATTTTGGCCTCGGGGGGATTCCTGAATACAATTTCCAGGAATTTACCTTTAAGCAACTACTAGAATTTGCAGAGTTTGAAAGCAGAACAAATCTAACTAAATAATAAAAGATTAGTAAATTATTATTATTATTATTATTATTATATTTACCAAATTATCCAAATAAAATAATAATAAAAAAAGAGCAAATAATGATTATCCAAAACATAAATAGTCCAAAAAGAGCTTAAAACATTGGTCTCAAACTCAATTCCTGGTGGGCCACAGTTCTGCACAATTTTGCTCCAACCCTAATCAAACACACCTGATTCAGCTAATCAAGGTCTTTAGGATCACTGAAACGTGTTTTATTATTGTAGTATTTCTTTTACTGTATTGTACAATGGTGTCCAAAAAAAGGAATAATAATAAATTATAAAAACATTTGAGCAAAGAGGAAAAGCAAAAACATTTCCTCTTCATAATCTGTCTTTCTAAGATTCTTGAAATTATGGAAGGAAGGACCTTTATTTTAAAGAATATAAAGAATGATTCACATTTGATGAAGATAAATAAAGTACACCAATTTCTTAAATTCCTTAAGCAGTTTACATTAAGTGGCATGAAGTTTTACATTTATCAGTCAGAAACTTTAATCTACACTGTCAGACTTACTGTAGCTCATGGAGACTCACATATGAGTCATTTACCCTGATGATTTCATGATAAGCTCAAAGCAGAGTTTCACAAGAGCTGCACCTTTATACAGTCTACTGATGTTCCTTATATGATTGACTAGCTGAGTAGTTGGTGTTAAAAATCCCTCTATAATTATATCATGTCCACCATCATAACTGACCGATTTTTGTTCATAACTGTACAAATAGACCATAACCTTTTTGTTTTTAAAATACTCAAAGAAAAGGCTACAATACAGAAGGATACAAAAAAATTGCATATCCTGAATACAGAATGACTCATTTTAATGCAGATTTCTTTAGCCTTGCTCCTGGAGGCCTGCAAATTTTATTTGGAACCTGCGTTACACATTCCTGTGATTTTTAAGCGATCCTGAATACTTTGATTAGCTTGTTCAGGAGTGCCAAGAGCAGGGTTGAAGACCTGTGCTTTTTATGTAAAGGACCCATGGGTAATTCCTGCATTCAAAAGTACAAAACTAGAAACTAATTGTTGTGTGTGCCAAACATCTAGTTCAGTGAATCTTTTCTGTAAGAATTACAGCAGAAATATCAGTATGGGGGAATTCAAATATTGAGTTAAATAAGTGGGGGATTTTGAGTTAAATAAGTAGGAGGAGTTTAAGAAAGGTTGCTTTGAAAGCACCGTAAAAGTCATTCAAACCAGTTCTGACCCATCCCTGTGATCATTGTATTTGTTTGTCTTCAGGCTGAATTCTGCACATTTTTACTACAATGCTAAAGATAGTCCTTGTTCTAAATACGCTCACTTTCAGTTGGGTAATTTGGAATGAACCCCCCTATGTTAATTCACAGAATCAGTAACCGATTCTGTATTTTGACCTTGCTTGACCAGATCAGACATAGCATAGCTCAGCGGACAGCTTCTTTTTCCTTCTCTTTTTTAAAACAAACTTTTCATGGTTACAAAAGGTGCTTGAATGTCCAGTTAGCTATACGTGTTCTTTAGGAATACATTCTTTCATGTATGTATGTGTGTGTGTGTGTGTGTGTGTGTGTGTGTGTGTGTTGGGGGGGGGGGGTACTTGGGTTGTCTCTGTGGCATAACTTCAAACTTTAGTTTTGGAGATCCTATAGGAATAGTATGTTGTACTGACAAATGCTTACATGACAGTACCTAAAAAAGAGAGTATTGTAGAGACTTGATAATTTATTTTACATTTATTCTTGATTTAGCTACTTAGAATTACTGACAATACTGACATTGCAGCATGAAAAAATTATGCAACTGTTTTGTTGAACTCTTTTTAGCTGCCAGTTTTATTTGTTGTGTTGTTTCAGTAGTAGCACAACAAAAATAGCAAATAAAATTGTTATTGTTACAATAAATAAAAATGATGGTTACACTTTATTTTGATAGTCCACTTTAGACGTTCCACTAACTATAAGTAACTTTGCAACAATACATGTAATATTACTCATTAACTTGCAGCTACGTGTACTACGTGGACTGTAAGGTTTAAGGTTAGTAGAATAGGATTGACATACTGTATACTTGCAAAGTTTCTCATAGTCAATATGTTGTATGTCGGGGACCCATCAAAAAGTATTAAAAGATATTAAGTAGACAGTCTAATACTCTGCTAGTTGACATGTAGCTGCAAAGTTACTTACTGTTACTAGATTGTCTAAAGTGGACTATCAAAATATAGTGTTACCAAAATAAAATTTAACTGTTTGTTATTATTGTGTTTTTGCATGCTGAACGTCATATATGGTATATAAGATATTTTAAGGATTATCAGTCCAATAAAATGCTTCACAAGGTGTTTACAACAAATGTTAGCAAAAATAATTGATTAGTTAATGGTTTAGTTAGGTCTCCTTTTAAATGCAACCTATTTATTAATTCTTCTCGCTTGAAACCAAATAGCAGATTTCATAT
This sequence comes from Enteromius mattozi, assembly GCA_032359235.1. Lineage (NCBI taxonomy): Eukaryota > Metazoa > Chordata > Actinopteri > Cypriniformes > Cyprinidae > Enteromius > Enteromius mattozi. Next base: position 447,680 of record JAUMHE010000075.1, read on the forward strand.
TGTATCACTGTATCAATAGTAAGAGAATATAAATGTCCAACCAAAGGGAGCACTAGTCAGCAATGATTCAAACAAAAACATTCTAGGAAAATCAGCATTCTTAATGAACCACCTTATGTGATGTTCTTTCAAAAATATTTCAGTTATGTTTACAATAAAACAAAAAGTGAGTGAATGCAAAAGAGAAAGATGACAGCAGAAGTGAAGGAAATGAGTGAAAAGTCTATTAACAATTGCTCCTTCTCAAACCTTTTTCTTTTCTTTAGGTTATTGTGCATCCTAGCCTTCCTTATTTCTTCTTATGTTTTTTTGCTACACACATTGTTTTGGTACTGCTGCTTCTTAATGGTAAATTAATATTGTTGGTTCCTTTGTGGCTTCTTAAATATTTTACTCAGCAATAAATAAGTTGCTTCATGCACATTAAAATTACCTGTAACTTAAAAAACTAAGTAAAAATAACTAATTATACATTATGTAATGTAAACTATGGTATTTTACAGTGCATACGATCTCTCTATTAACTCTCTGTTTACAAATTCTGTACCTTTACAGCCATTTTGTAAATTATAATTACTATAGCCTTTAAAAAATGCAGGTGCTGTAAGTCTGGACCTGCTGTTTTCTCGTTAGAAGCTGCTGTGACAGAGAAGGTCTGTTTAAGTACTCTGAACACTGAAGTATAAGGAAGTATTTCACCCCTGCTGAGAGGGGCTACAGTGCGGTTCCTGTTGACCGGCATTCCACATCTACTATGTCATTCAATTGTAATTCACAACCATTTTAAAAGAGTTATATAATAGAAATTAAATTTACTATGTTATAAAACATTCACTGATGGTTAGAAATGAAAAACATCTTGGTTTAAAAAGATAATATAATGAAAAAGAATATTTAATGAAAATAACCTGTGAAAACAACATGTTCTGGACTTCTGTCAATTTTAATGTCAGACTTCATTAAGACATGACTACTAACATTTACACATGCCTACAACATTTTGTGTTCAGAAACTTGACCTGCCCAGTTATGACGTAAAAAAGACAGACGTTGGTTAAAAGTTAATTATTGCTGACAAATAATGATTTGAAAGTTTGTTAAACTTCATGCTTGTTTTCAATAAGAGCCCTGAAGAGCCTATTAAAAATTATATCTATGTTTTTTAACCACAGAATCAAATCCACAAATTGCAATCACTGCAACTAATTTTACATTTAAAGAGGTTGCTTACATAGAGAGCTTATGTCTTGCAAACTTTAAAATGACATGAATTTTAATTTCTGTCATTGTTTTCACAAGCAATATTTATCTATTATGTTTATTTTCTTGTTCAGATCACATCTTACATTTATTTTACCTTTGCTCTTGACCACCTTGTTAAAAATGTATGTCGAAAAATTGTTGGTGATGATGGAAACAATGCCACAACTAATTGATAGCTGCTGATGCAGTAATAATATATGTTGATGGATTTTCATATCTCAGGATTGAATAAAGATGTATGAAAATGAACATATGAATGTAAATAATATGAATGTTTATATATATATATAAAAAAAAAAATAATGTTGAAGACTGTTTTTTACTTCCCATAATTGAAGAAACACCCTTTTACTGAGTTGATGTGGATGGGTGTGGGGCTTCTCCCACATGCACGCCTCTCTGAAGAATGCTGAAAAACAGCAGCCACATTACTCCCCCTTAATTCATTTCATCTTCCCTTTATGATCCTGCTAGCTGGCATCCTTTGCATTTTTCTCCACATTGTCTGTCCAGTTGACCTATTTCAGTCTCAAACTCTTGACTCCAGTCAAAAAGAAGTGATGAAAGAAAGGCAAAAACACAGGTAGAGAGACAAAGAGAGGTGGACCATAACAGAAGGAAGATCTGTTTGTCTGTTCCAGTTTTGTTATCAGTTTTGTCTGTCTTGTTTGCTTGGTCCTTAACTGGCCTCTATAATGCATCTCATAACAGATCATTCAATTAATATGAAACAATTTGGCTTTTGTTAGATTAATCCTATACGCACAAATATATAACTGCAAAGTTGGTGCTGAAACAACTTACAAACACCTTATGAAACACCTCACTTTCACAAGTTGTGAAATCAGCAGATATTAAGCAGACAGGCTACTAATACTCTAATGAGTTATGCTGCGTTCCAGGCAACCCGTAACCCGTGTTTTTCAACCTTCTACCCGTGAAAGTGCACTGGAACGGCAGTCAAACCCATGACTTCCCACCTGTGTACTAGATCGATGTACTCCCAGTTCCGAGTTTTGACGTCACATAGTCCGTGAAACAACAATGGCAGTCCCTACGAATGTGGTGTTTATGCAAATAGTACACTAACTAAAATAAAAGGTATAACAGCTTCTCTTGCCTTATGTGCCGTTTTTCCTCCTCCGTTTCCCTCAAATAAGCAAGAAAAGCACCTTTGGTGAAAGAAATGATTGTAAATGAGCATAAGCCACATATGGTCCACCACACTGGTTTGTTTACATCTAGCTACCACAATTCTTTGTGTTTAGGCAGTTTTGCATAATTTGCCTGGAACGCTACAATGTTGTGAGTCGTGGTTTAAAGTCGTGACTTACGGGCTCAAAAACCTGCCTGGAACGCAGCATTAGTTGACATTAAGATGCAAAGTTACTTGTTGTCAACAACAAAAAAAAAAAAAGTGTAATAAAGTTTGCAAGTAAAAATAAAAGTAAAGTTTGCTGCTCTTTCGTAGTTTACAAAACATGTTTGGTAATACTTTAGTTTAGGAACCACTTCTCACTATTAACTAGTTGCTTATTAGCATGCATATTACACGGGCTGTTAATTAGTACTTATAAAACACATATTAATGTCTTATTCTGCATGACCACATTTTAGATCCCTTAATCCTTCCTCATACCTAAACTTAACAACTGCCTATGTAACTATTAATAAGCAGCAATTTACAGCTTATTGAGGAAAAAGTCATAGTTAATAGTTAGTGAAATGGTCCCCGAACTAAAGTGTAACCCTTAATTCTTGTGCGTGAAAGAGTGAAAAAGAAATTGTTAATGTTCAAGAGAGATGACAATGCGAAATACGAACCTCCTTTACTTTCTTTCTCACTTCCCCTGCTCTCTCACTCACAGACATCAAGTTTGTGAATGAAATGAAAATAAAGAGGAAGAAACAAGTGCAGGGGGAGGCTGCATAGTGAGAAGAGAAACGAAACTGTGCCTTTGAGTGTGTAATGCTGATAGAGAGAGAGTGTGAAAGTAATTCTTCCCTCCTGTCACAGATAATCCCCGCCCCTTCACTCAATAGTCCCTCCCCCCCATGCTCACTGGCTCATTTCAGATATCTGGGTCACTCCCAGCCCTACCCTCCTTATATTTCCCTCAAACAACCCAAACTGTCAGAACTCTGCTGCAGCGCTCTCTGTCTCTCCTTCTCCCTCCCTCCCTCTCTCTGCTACAGGTGTGAGGAGACCTACACCGGCCATTCACACGCGCCTGTCCCTCCTAGCCATAACCTGACCTCCATTTCACAGCATTGATAATATCATAATACCGACCTAACATCATCTAGAGCATTACTTACATGTGCACTTACACACCAACTTCCGTTGTGTCCTAAGACTTGTGGGCCCAGTCATCATCACCTCAATAGATGCTGTGTAAGGTTTCATGAATTGACATTCAAGGAAAGTCAGGATGAATTTTGACAAAGTCCTGGACCGGATTGGAGGGTTTGGACGCTTCCAGAAGACGCTTTATGTGTGGATATGCCTGCCACAGATCTTCTTGGCCTTCCATATGTTGGTGTCTGTCTTCACTGGGGCTGTGCCCCCTCACCTGTGCAGATCCGCCTGGCCGGGTGACGGTGGTGGTCCTAGGCTGGGATTCAACTTCAGCATTGCTCCTGGGGAGTCCTGCACATCCGTTCAGGATGGCCCTCTGTCCCTGCCTAATCACAGTCTACCAATTACTGAGCACTCGTCCACTTCAAACGGATGCACGGGAGGATGGGAATTCAGCAAGGAAGTCTTTCTCAGCACTATTGTCACTGAGGTGAGTGCTGATCTCAAAACATCATGCTTGTATAACAGGATGTGGTTGTTTTGTGATGTAACATGCAAGAGTGTTGGTCTTTCTTAATGCATCTCCCTTTCTGGTGTTATCGCAACTGGTCATATATTGTGGTTTAGATGTTTTGGTGCTGACTGCTTTAAGAATATCTTGCCTCCCGTTGTGAAGGCATCTCAGACGGTTTCATTAAAGTGGTGTAGCTCACAGGACTGCAAAAAGGCCCAGAGGAACTGCATTTCTTCTGCGGCATGTGACCAGAGAGATGGGTTGCTCACAGCACGGCCTCCTGCACTGTACAATCTAATTAGTTGGGCTTACTTAAAAAAAGCATGCAAACCGATTGTCTTAAAAAAACTAAGTAAAGTGAAATAGAAACAGTATATTGTACTGACAAATGCTTAGTTAGTATAGTTTACTTAGACGAGAGTTATAGTAACTAAAAAAGAACAATAGGGTGTACTTGATCCTTTACTTTAGGTTTACTCACTGACTTAGTATAGCTACTCACGGACTCCCAGAGTGCATTGCGGCAGAATAAATTATGCAATTGCTTTGTTTTACAGTTGTTGTTGTTTTTATTTGCAAATTTAATGTGCTGTCTTGTGTCAGTAGTAGCAAAACAAAAAGAGCAAATAAAATGTTAATACAATTAATAAAAATATATTTTATTTAATTGTTACCGTTGTTGTGATTCGCGTGCTGAATGATGAAGTCAGTATGTGACTTCAGCATATTACCACAATATTTTAAATATTATATCATCCAAATGAAAAGCTTTTTAAGGGGTTTATGAAAAACATTTAAAGTCTAAAAGATCATTAATAAACACACAAAAAGAATACACTACTAGAAAAAATTAAAATAACTATATAATAAATTAATTAAAAGAACCTGCTTTTATTTACATTAACTGGATCTCTGCCCAGCCTCACTTTGGGGTCTCACATGTGATATGACTCTCTGCTTTACAGCTGTGGTGCGTGAAGGGAGCATCTTTCTTCATGAAACACCTTTATTTTTAAGAGTGTAGCAGGTTAGGTTAGGACTGTGAAACCAACTTGGACTGACAACAACTAGCCATAATGTTCTACAAATTACCAGATTTTTATAGCACTGATTTTTTTTATTTTGACCTTGTGACCTTATTTTACAGTGGGGCCTTGTGTGTGAAAATGCCACATTGAACAACATTGGATCTTCTATCTATATGTTTGGGCTGCTGGTTGGAGCTGTTCTGTTTGGCGCCCTCTCTGATAAGTAAGTAGAAGAATCTCAAGGTAACTTTCAATGCACACAATCTCTCAAACTCTCACACATCCAAAACTTTCCATTCCAGTGGGGGAAAAAAAACAGGATCTGAAATTCAAGGACTGATATGAGGTTAGAAACATCTCTGATTGGCATAAGATGATTTGTGAACTGCGCGTGCCTGGACAAGAGCTTAAATACTAGGAATTTTGGATATTTTACATAAACAGGTTTCAGAAAAACTCTGAACACACCCTTTCAATAAGCTGACAAATGTGACTCTGTCTGTGAGAAACACAGTTAATGCACTGTCACACTTTTGGTGCAGCTGGGAAGGCTCCTGTACTGTATGCAGACTTCTATTTCTGGTTTTATTTATGGATATTTATAGAGAGAAGTGGTGTTTTGACTAGTAATGTCTTGTGCTAGAGCCAAATCAGATGGATTCTGCAGTATTGGAAATGTAGTGATTTTAGAGAGTGGATCTAATAACCAGCACATGTTCACATTTCAGAGCTGAACAGACAATAGCAGCACTGTGGTGTGAAAACATTAACTGCTGAATGAACTGAAGAGAGAATGTGGGATGGAATGCTCTAAAATACTGGAAAGACTATAGATGTTTACTTGCAACATCTACTGTATGTGGTTCTCAGCAGGCTTTTCTTTAGTACCGAAATTATACATTGGATCCAATATAGAACTTAAATAGTTTATTGCTTAAAACTGAACTTTCATGGTTTCATGCTCTTGGCAGCCAACAATTCACCACGCAAACAATATTGCGGTTGACACAAATCATGTTTATGCTCAATGCAAGTAAACACATATTTCAATGTAGTCTGGGTTATAGGATTTCATGTCAAAAACTTACAAGTACTCCTTGTTACAGATTGTAGCACAAGGCATTTTTGTGCATGCTCACATTAAAAACATTTTGTCTGCCATGAAAATCCTTTACAAACATGCTGCAGTATGCATTGAGGAGCCTCTCAAATATTTGAGAGTTTTATTGGATGCATGGACTTTGCAGATGATAAGATTTAAGATGTTACTGTTTGCATTTTTACATGTGGCAGGCTATTTTACTCAAAGCAACACTGCATTTTGGATGTATTTATTTGATCAGGACAGTCATAAGGCATACAGTAACTAGGATCAAAGACTATAGAATACCCAAGACGTGTCATTTTGTATAAATTTGAATGGGGGAAAATGCAATGCTTAACATGGCTGATCAATCACATGAAGTATTTGCCTTCTGGAAGTATTATAAAATAGCATCTTCTGTGGCCTAATGGATAGGGAGTTGGCCTTGTAACCCAAAGGTTGAGGGTTCGAGTCCCAGGTCCAGCAGGGATTGTGGGTGGTGGGAGTGAATTCAATACCACAACTGAGGTGAGACCCTTGAGCAAGGCACCGTTCACCCAACTGCTCCCAGGGCGCCGCAGCAATGGTCTGATCTGGGTGTGTGTGTGTGGTTGTTCACTTCTCACTGCTGTGTGTGTGCATGTTGGATGGGTTAAATGCAGAGCACAAATTCCAAGTATGGGTCACCATACCTGGCCACAAGTCACTTCACTTTCTTTTAGAAGTTGCGGTTGCTATAGAAACATTTAGCATTATGAGACGTGCGCCTAGGACTGCGCATGTGCACTGACTGATCTCGCCTGAGAAATAAGCTTTTTATAACACTATTTAAGCAAAAGAAACAACATTTATTACACAGTTGTTGTCAGATTTTATTGATGATTTCAAATATAAAATTTAATTGTAAGCTTAGTGAACAGTTTTGGAGAATTTGATGTTTCCCCATTCAAAGAGATAGGAGCTGCACTTGATTGCCAGAGTGGCGTTTCAAAGATGGCCGCCGAGTGTTCAAATTCAAATTCATAATTCATAATTCAGTCCTTGTCGCCTCTGGCTTGCTTAGTTGGGGACACTTAATTTCACCGATTTGATTTCAGAGACTGTTACAGTATATTAGCCCAAATGCAAAGAGTTTTTTTTTCTGTTATGAAGGACTTAAGGGTACAGAGTTGCATCAAAGTGCTGTACAACAAAACACGTTATATAAAAAGTGTAAAAGGAAAACATGCATCATATGAAAATTAAACCCATTAAAATAGAATCAGAAAAAATTGACATCAGAGCCTTAAACTGACATTAATCAAAATCCAGAGAATATGTGTATGTATAATATACACATCTGAAGATCTAAAGAACACTACAAGATTAGGGTTGACCCATGCACACCTATTGCAGTAGTGTATCTTTGTAATGGTGTACGGTTTGATGCTGTTTCAGGTATGGCCGCAGAATGATCATATTGATTGGTTTAGCAGTACAGGCCATCTTTGGAGTTGGGGTCGCTTTCGCCCCAAATTTCTACATATACATCTTGCTTCGCTTCGTGGTGGGTATGACGATTTCTGCAGTAATCATGAATGCATTTGTGTTGGGTAAGTAAAAGATCCACTAAAGACTTTAATATTTTAACTTCTTATTCTTTGTCAAGCTTTAAAACTAGAAAAAAAAAAACTAATGTAATTCCACTAGGATTTTCTGTTTTTTTGTGAGTGTGGCTTATTGTCTAATGTGTGCATTTTGTCTTTCTGCAGGCACTGAGTGGACAGGCCCAAAAAAACGCATGTTGGCTGGTGTCATCACAGATTACTTCTTTGGTTTTGGGTACATTCTGCTTGCAGGTGTGGCCTACCTCATACGAGACTGGCGTAAGCTGCAGTTGGCCATTTCTGCCCCAGGCTTCCTCTTCCTGTTCTACATATGGTGAGCTGCAAAGACAAAAAGGCCACAATGTGTCCAATGTGTCCACATTAAGTGTCCGAAATGGTCCAGGTACTTAGGAGGCCACTGTAGCATAAGTTGTACATATGTATGTTTATTTTTGTGAATTTTCAGGGTGCTTCCTAAGTCTGCCCGTTGGTTAATGGCCAGTAACAAGCATGAAGAGGCACTGAATCTGATTCGTAAGGCAGCACTTATTAATGGCAAACCTCTGGTAGACGATGAAATTGAGCTCTGTCAGGTATGGCATACTCTTAGTCTCACGTACTGTAGTTAGACTTTTCACTATTAGCAAAATATCTAGTCTTTATTGCAGGGCTTATTTAACTGCCCTGATAAGAAGAGACCGTTTTACTAACATTTACTAACAAACCAAAATTTGTATAAATCTTCTTTTTAAGGAAGCACAAAAGAAAAATAATAGTTAGATCTCTTTTTTATCTATGCAACACAATAAATGGAAACCTGATCTTTCAAAACAACACAAAAGCATCCTATATACCCAAGACTTTCAAACAATTCTTAGAGCCTCCCATACATTTTGTATCTCCCTTATTTAACATAGTTAAAGTACCTCATTAGTAGTGTACTGTAGCCTATTCCATGACCTGAGCTGTTTGTGTCTAATAAGAAAAACATCCAAAATATAGTCATGTAGCGACATATCTTTACTTCCATATTGGGATATAAAAAGTTGTTGATTTGATGAATGCAGATCTGAATGCTAGCTTGCTGAAAAATATTAACAAAGCTGGAGAAAGTTAAGAGATGATGAGTGCCAAATCTAGCACTAACCTTAACCTTTAAATGTAGTTTTGTTTATTCTTGAAGTGAAACTTTGCCTGTATGGTTATTAGATTCACTCTTTTCGACTTTGAAAATGAATTTGAGGATGCAAATATATAATGAGGCTGGAATAGCCTACAGTAAACTTGGACTTGGATTTGTGTCCTTTGTGTGTTTTGTGGAAGTCCACACTCATGTAATTGGATGAAAGATGAATGAGTACTTGTTCTATGTCCCAACAGATTTGGAACAACATGAAAGTGGCAATATTTGGAGAATTTTCATTTTTCTAGCCAGCCAATTAGCTGGTTTAAAATGTTGACACTTTTGATTACCAGCTAGTAGTTTAGCTTGACAACATCCAAACCATCTTGGACCAACTAGAAACATATTCCAAGTTTTGCAGTTTTACATGTTGTAAAACGACTACAACATCAAACTAAATTTTGCCAGTAGGGCTATGCAGTTGTGTTTGCATTTTATCTTTGACGTAACAGCTCTCTTCAGAAAGGAATATTCAAATTAGTCTCAGTCTCCAACCTGTACTACAGAGGTATCTAGCCTGAGAATACTTAAAACATGTTTTGCTTCTTTTACAGAGCCCCAAAAACTCAGAGAAACTGCAAGACCTGAGGAAGTACACTGTCATCGATTTAGTCCGAACGCCCAGAATGAGGAAACAGTCCCTAGTTCTCTTCTACCTGTGGTAAAAAAAACAAAACAGACAGTTAATTGCAAATACCCAAATTGAATTTAAAATAAATTATTTTAAAGTTGAACCATTGTTCCTTTATTCAAACTTCAGGTCTATTATTCTCAGTCTAAAAGAAAAAAATAAGAAAATATTGATAAATTTACAGTTAAATTAATGTTTAAAAAATAAAAATAAGGTGTAAAGTGAAAAGTAGGGGACTATCAAGTTATGAATGTGTGATTTATGAACTTTATAAACAGATGACTCTGAAACTTTTAGTCTGAAGAACACTTTTTTTTTGCCTTCAGAATTAAAATGTCCAGTTACATGACCTTTAAATAAATAAAATAAATTAAATTACTCTAGAGCAACCATCATATCAAAACTCTATAGTAATTTCTGTTCACAAAAGCTGTTGAAGACATTTCGGGGCATTTGTTTATAATCCATTTAAGTTGCACTTTTCAGCATTTCCTGTTGTGGCTCTCATTTCCCTTAAGTTTTGCACATTTCCCTTTTATGTTTCATAATAACTAAAAATAAAAACTGTAGTTCTGACATTGAGCCATATTAATTTATTAAACTTATAAAGATCTAAAGTTAGCAAAAGTGACATTTGATTGTGTTTGTTACAGGTTTGTGAACGTCCTGGTGTACTATGGGTTGTCACTGAATATTTCAGACTTTGGGATGAATATCTACCTGACGCAGATGATCTTTGGCTTAGTGGAGATGCCAGCACGAACCATTACTCTCTTCACCCTAAACCGCTCACGCAGGATATCCCAGTTAGCATTCTTGGCAGTAGGCGGCCTGGCCTGCCTTCTTACCATATTCATTCCAGATGGTAGGTGAAAAACCAAACCTTTACTTAACTAAAGCTCTGAAATCAATTGTACTTTTCACTGAATTTGTGCTGCTGATTATATTGGATCTAATTTTGTGCCAGTTAACTTTCTTTTACATCAATCTTGCCATACTAAGTTGTAAAACTTTAGTTACAGTCATTATACCTTTGGCGTTAGTGTTTTCTAGTTTAAGATCAGTTAGTTTTCCAAGACAATGCAGACTTTTATTTCCTCATCCAAGAACCACTTTTTATGTAGCGGAAACAGTTACAGATTGGGCACCAGCTTTGGTGGAAAAGTAGCATTAAAGAAGAGCATCAACATGTTTTCCTAGACACTTTAAGATACTCTTCTAAACTAACTTTTTGAGCAAAAAAGAAACATAAAGAATCCCCAAGATGCTGGCATGTAATGTAACAGTGTGTGTGAGTATACCACGGGTTTTACTTGATAATAATAATAACTTCCAATAGACCGACCATCAGCTCCATTTTATGTAATGATATAACAGCTCCACAGTGTTTATGCCATTGTTTACTACTGTTGATGGGACAGAATCCTGGAGAATTCTAAGCCACATTTAAAAACCTTGACTTACGCAAAGTGTTTATGTAACTCACTAACTAAAAGTGATGTCATGATTCAAATGAGGGTTTGTGTGTGCCACCCTCCCTCGAGGCAATTGGAAAATAAAACCAGAGATTATCTTTTTCTGTCATAACAAACCTTATCCATTCATAATTGCTGTCTTCACAGATCTGTCTATTGTTCGCACTGTACTTGCCATGGTGGGCAAGTTTGGCATCACTGCCTCGCTGTCCATTGTGTACATTTACTCAGCTGAGGTCTTCCCTACAGTCATCAGGTATGCAAGGCCAAGAGATTTATAAAATATGATATCTTTACACTCAAATCTGTATTACTTTTTATTTTTGGATGAAATATTTTTTTAAAGACGAACATTAGCTTATTTAGAAGACCTGCCAAAAAAACTGCCATCTAAGATTAGTAAACCCTCCTAGACTCAATATGCTGGTTTAATCTGTGTTACAGAGCACTCTCTTTAGCAGCAACTTATGCGCATCATAATAATAAATGAGCAGCGCTGCTACAGAGAAACGCACAAGAGATTCATCTAACACATTTATTCCAATAAAGTTTAGTGTTTAGTGTACATTGCCATGATATGCTAACTTGACACACACACACACACACATTTAGGTGAAATAGTCCATTTTAATTAGATGGCACTATAATTCTTTTCAGTATTAAGAAATAAAAAGTATTGGCATTTATCTTAACTGATAAATTCACACAACACAGCTTGCATTACAAACATTAATATTAATGTTAAGAAAATTAATTACCCTGAACAAGCTAATTAAGGTCTTAAGGGTTACTAGGAAGCTACAGGCAGGTAAGTATTTATAAGGGTTGAAGCTGAACTCTGCAGGGCTGCGGTTTACCACCCCTGCTCTGAATGGACCACCTCTTGCTAACAATTTTGCAATTTATGGCAAAATATCAAACAAAATATATGTTATAACCCTCAAATCCAAGACAGCACCTCAGTGGTTCAGTTGGTAGTGCTCATTCATAATTACTGCCCCACAACTATCGGTAACACTTTATTTCGATGGTCCACTGTAGACAATATACTAACAGTAAGTAACTTTGCAACTACATGTCAACTAGCAGTCATTAGAGTATTAGTAGACTGTCTGATTAATATCTTCTAACACTTTATTTTGGTGGATCCACAACATACTACATACCTATTCTACTAACCCTAAACCTACCCTAACAGTCTACTCTGAGAGTTATTGGACATGTAGCTGAGAATTAATGAGAATTAGTTGACATGTAGTTGACATGTAGTTACAAAGTTACTTATAGTTAGTAGAATGTCTAAATAGACTATCAAAATAAAGTGTAACCCAACTATCAAGCTACAAATAACTGTTTAATATGTTGTGATTGTCATTTACACTGCATTGTGGATACACTCACAGAAATAAAGTTACAAAAGCTGTCACTGGGGCGGTACCTTTTCACAAGGTACATGTTTGTACCTAAAGGGTCCATTTTGGTACCTAAACGGTACATATTAGTACTTAAAGTGTACATATTAGTACTTAAAGTGTACATATTTGAACCTAATAGGTACAAAAGTGTACCTTTTGAAAAAGTACCGCCCCAGTGACAGCTTTTGTACCTTTATTTCTGAGAGTGCAAGTGATTTCTACTGTAACTGTGTTGCATCAGGCCTGGTTATTACAGTATTACATTACATTTATTCATATTCAAACAATTATCAGTGTTCAGTTGAGACGTGAGATACAGAAACATATCTTTCTTTCTTTCATTCAGACAAAACGGCATAGGTATGGGTTCGATGTGCGCAAGGGCAGGCGGAGTGATTGCACCCATCATCTACCTCCTGAGAAGCATCAGCCGTCATGCCCCCATGGTGGTATTCGGTCTGTGCCCACTCATAGGTGCCGCCCTCACTATGTGTCTACCCGAGACAGCCCATAAGCCCCTGCCAGACACTATAGAGGATGTGGAGTGCACCGGTGAGAGGTGAGACACTGCAGACCTTTGAGTGCTTGGCAAAATACATTAATCTGGTGAACACTTTAATTTGGGGCTCAATTCTTCAGTGGCCAAGAGAGCTCAATGCGCTGCAACTTAAGAAAACACATACAAATAGGGAAAACACCAGCAAATTAAGAAAACATTTTCATCAAGTTGACAACACAAGTGCTGCAGACCGTCACAACACAAGCAAATGAAGAAACACTCTTCAAATCCTCACAACACATGCAAACTAAGAAATGCGCTGCAACGGACCACAATGATGTGTTTCAAGGGGACCCAAAAAATCTTTTGCAATAATTCATCACGTTAGGCTAAAAACTATTATGTCAATTTACAAAATTAAATTCACTGCATTACATTAGAAACATGAGCAGATTTTAAGCAGATTATTTTCTGGTGAAGCAACTGAGAATGTTATTTGAGTTGTAAGGAAGAAAGAAGAAACAACATGGAACAACATGAATGTGAATACAGTAAATTATCAAAGAATTTTAAGTTAACTGTTGCTTTATTGCTAATAAAGCTCATAACTGAATATTTTGATAAATTGCTTTAAAGCTTAAATCTCTCAGAAAACATTAACAAACAACCACAATCAATAACTTTCAGTCACAGCAACAGGCTACTAAAAAAAATCACTTATTTTAACATTTAGATAGTTAAATATATCCAGTTAGTCTTTTACAGATGTTTTACTGTTAAAATTATAACATTATTATAAACACTGTTGCATAAGTTTTGCTTTATCGCAAGAGAAATTTGCCCTTGAACCTTTTCTGCAGAAAATTTTGTCTATATGTCATATTCTGTATCTTTTACATACCAGATGTCCCTAGATCTTTTCTGCTATTTAATTTCACAAATTATTTATTCATATTAAATTAGTAAATATATAGGCTGCAGAATGATTCAAAATCTTCTAAGGGGTCATTTAATTTAACAAATCATATACGTAGATTTGAGATTTAAAAAAAAATCACCTTCCAGCGGACACCTTCATTTCAGTTTGACATATTAGCCAAGACTTAGATCAAGGTGCTTAAATGTCAATTTAAATTTAGTTTTGATGGCACATTCTTCTAGTGACAGTTGGGTGAAAGTAGGAAGTGAATCCCTGTTAATCACCTGTTTGCTGTGTTGAGCAATGCAGTGCTGAAATGCTGAAATGTGCTCACGAATCCTCTCATTATAACACATGAATTATAAACATTATGAAAGATTCGTTATGCATATATTTATTGTAAGGTTGAGATGAACTGAGATGTCTTTTAGAGATTATAAATGCAGTGCTCTTTGCTGGCATTCTGCCATGCCAAACCAATGCATGCTGCAGCCGCTTGCTTTAGTTAAAAATAATAGTGTTTTGTGTTTTTCATTAATTTAATGGAGAAAAAAGCAACATAACAAGTAATATAACTAATCAATAATTACTTTTGAAATAAATTAATCAGAACAGTTAGTGATTACTTTTAAAAGGAGTAACCAGTAATCAGTAATTTGATTAAATTTGCCCAACACTGTCTCTGACCAACCCGCTCTCATGAAAGTGTGTATGAATAGTATGCCAAATAAAGACAAAAACTCATAGGGGTAGGTGTGTTTCATATACACGTGAAACTGCGTATCATATGCATGCCAAATACTGCATACCATATGCACATGAAAGCTGCGTATAGCTGTATATGCGCTCCAAACACGTGCGTATCATATGCCAAAGTTTTAATTTTTATTTAGCATACTATTTATATGCATTTTCATGAGACCGGGCTCTCTCTGACATACAGTCTGATGAAGTTGGTCAATCCATCTTCTTCTTGGAAAGCAATAACGTACTCAAAACATCCAGTAGCGTGGTTACCCTTTCAGTCGAATCACTTCGACGTTACATATGGGAACTTGCCAGAGAGACCAATTGACTTTGAGCTTTATACAAAAGGCCAGTGAATATTGGCGTGCATTTGATTGCGCTCAGGTGCACCTCATTACTGCGTGAGTATAAGAGGGCACGAGCGGAATGCACATGCAGATTTTCGCTTCAGAGCCTTCGCCGTTCTGAGCTACTACAGGAGACCCCCTCTGCGAGTTCTGGAGAACGATCGAGGAAGAGTCCTGATTTTAAGAGTTCCTGCTATCCTGCTCTCTCGTCTTACAGCGTTTTATCTGGGCGGCTGTCAGCGGATCCTGCGGGCTGGTGGCCTTATTAAAGGCCGGCTGTGCCAGTCATCTTGCAAATCCAGCAAGCAAAGACCTCTGAGTGCACGGAGTTGCAGGGTTAGGTTTTCCCTGGGCAACCGGGAGAAAGAGCAAATTTTCCCACGGTTGGTGAGGCGTTCTCCGGAATGTCGAGCCGATCATGCGTTTCTGGGTGCGGGAGTTTCCTCACCTCTTCGGACGGACATGATCGTTGCCTCTCGTGTCTGGGCCGAGTACACGCTGAGGCAGCTTTTGTGGATGGTCAATGCGTTCATTGCGAGCGTATGACCATGGCTACGTTGAGGTCCCACCTCTTGTTCGCGAGAGGGCTCCCCTCGCGTCCTTCCCGCGGCAGCTTGTTGGACCGTAATAGTTCTTCAACTGCCGCGCCGAGGCGTTTGGGGGACCTCCAGGTGTTTGTACAGAATGTTCCGTCCGGTGTAAAAGCCCCGCGGACTTCTGCCACACCATGTAGTCCCGTGGTCCTCCCGGAGGAGACTGCTCCCCCCGTAACAGGGCTGAGTGTGTCCTTTGGGGCGCTCCAAGAGGCTGAGATGTCTTCGGCAGCATCAGAGGGTGAGTCAGATGGTGAGGCTGAAGCCGCTTCGGGAGGGCGCCGCGACGCGGTGTCTGCCCCGTCCGCGGTGGATGCCGAACTGTCGGCTTTGCTCCTCCGCGCCACGGAAGGAATCGGTCTGGAGGTGCCGCGTGTGCCTTCAGGCGACCCTTCGCGGCTGGATGATTGGTTTCTGGGAGCTAGAGATGCGGCCCCGCCGAGCTCTCTCCCAGTGCCATTCTTCCACAGACCCTGTGCAAGATCAGGGAGGACGAGGAACAAGTCCTTCTGGTAGCGCCTTACTGGCCCTCCCGGACTTGGTTTGCAGACCTCATGTTCCTCGCAGCAGCCCCTCTCTGGAAAATCCCCTTGAGGAAGGACCTTCTTTCTCAGGGGATGGGCACCATATGGCACCCGTGTCCCGATCTATGGAACCTGCACGTCTGGTTCCTGGACGGGACGCGTCAGACTTCTCCAGCCTTTCCAGCGCTGTTGTAGACACCATCTCCCAAGCGAGAGCTCCCTCTACGAGGCAGGCCTACGCTCTGAGATGGGGTCTGTTCGTCGACTGGTGTTCCTCTCGCGGAGAGGACCCACAGAGTTGCACGATCGCAGTTGTGCTTTCTTTCCTGCAAGAGAAGTTGGAGCGCAGGCTGTCCCCTTCGACTCTTAAAGTGTATGTCGCTGCCA
>JAUMHE010000075.1:473499-485193 GCA_032359235.1 Enteromius mattozi
CCCCCCCCCCCCCCCCCCACCCCCCCCCCCCCCCCCCCCCCCCCCCCCCCCCCCCCCCCCCCCCCCCCATGAAACCACTGTTCTTCTTTGAACAACAATACAGATTGTTCAGCTGTGATACTGAGCCTCAAGACTGTTGCTGTCTTAAAAATTGCAGGCAGCAGTTTTGAGCATCATGTGCTCATCTGACTCAGAATGTATTCAACATGCCCTCTAGATATTTAATTGATTGGGGTCCAAGACCATGTTCTGGTTCATGTTTGTTAATGCACTGACCAGTGTTAGAACATCAGTTTTTTCTTCAATCTGTGGCTCTTCTTGCACTTAATGGTTCTAGATTTGATGTACAGAAGCATTGACTTTTATTTTTAATGTAACCTTTGAAGAGCAGTAGCTATAACAAAGTAAACTTAGTGAGAACATTCTAACATAAAAGGCTACTCAAAATTTTCTAATTTATGGTAACAATTTAATATAGGGAGCAATTCTAGTTGCTTATTAGTATGACTTTTTATTAACACATTGGCTGTTTTATTAGTATTATAAAGCACATTTTGCATGAGCATATTCTACATCCCTAATTCTGCGCAATACCTAAATTTCACAGCTACCTTACTAACTATTAATAAGCAGTAAATAAATACTTTATTAGTAGTTTTGGCAAACGTCGAGTTAACGGTTTGTTAATAGTGAGAGTCGGACCTTAAAATAGAGTGTGACCTGCTGTAATTTACTTACTACTACTGCACTTTATTTCAAGTTCTCATTCATCAGTTCTCAAATCTCATTTGCATGTACGCACTTTCAAATCTAGAGTCTGCAGAATGTCTCATTTTGTGTTCCATTACAAAAAGTATGTGTTTGAAATTACACAAGTGTAGTTTTTGTTATCACTTCTTTGCAATAAGGCAACTTTGGATTGGATCTGTTTGAATGTTCAGTGACTCAGTCACAAAACATAATGACCTGCCTACTAGACAGCTTTTTTTGTGGTGCATGATCCCCAAAAATGCTGTCTAGGTAAGCAGCCCGTCTGTATGGTTGCCAGGAAATTTATAGTCTTGATTCTTGCTTTCTTTGATTCGTTCTTTTCCGTCACAATCAGATGCACTCAT
The DNA here is from genome assembly GCA_032359235.1 of Enteromius mattozi. Lineage (NCBI taxonomy): Eukaryota > Metazoa > Chordata > Actinopteri > Cypriniformes > Cyprinidae > Enteromius > Enteromius mattozi. Next base: position 474,615 of record JAUMHE010000075.1, read on the forward strand.
GAACCTTCACACAGCAACACGCATACCCTCCTACATGTTATACACACTAACTGTTCCATCTGGAAAAATTAAGTAGGCTTAGTGGGACGTGTGGCATCTCTTTTGGGGCTGGTGGAAACACACACATACAGTCTTCTCTGACTTTCTCTCCTTCTCTCTTTCAAATGAAAATAAGTAAGGAATAAGTTTCTCAAAAAAGTAAAAAAACAACAAAAGGTGCCCTCTTTTCTCTGACATTCACCCTGCCCTCTTAGGGTGTAAATCTGTATCTGTAAATAGAAATGAGATTGTTTCCATCACCATCCCTGCATTCATTTTCTAAACTGTACGGTCAACTGCCTGTGATGCTGAAGCCTGTCCCACTATCACAGCAGGGAAGCCCCCTGGATAAACGGCCAGTGTTTTCTATTGTTTTATTTACTGTAAATGCAATTAATGGGTACCGATTCTCTTAAACTTAAAGAAAAAGGTCACAATAACACCACAAAAGTAGATCATATGACCCATGCACTATATTCTAAGCCTTGAAACATAGCCTATGATAGATTTTCTTGAGAGGAAAATCATCATTCACTTAAAAACTGATATCCACTCCACCCTTTTTTTTCATCCATAACAGCCATGTACATTAGCAGAGTTTGTGAATAAACCATTCTTTTCTTTTGAGTCATTTCCAAGTATACTTTGGTTCACAAAAAAACTGGAACCATGAGTTGCAGGATCTGGTTGTTGAGTTCAACTCCTTTCTCAATGATTCAGCAGCATTTTTGGATTTAACAACAGCATGTTTCTGGAGTTAACAGTAAGTAAAAACTGAATTAAAGACAGTAATTAATGACTAATCATGTCACTTCAATCATATTCTTCTACGAAACGTTCCAACACACAGTTCATTGCTGTCTATCAGTTCTGTTTAGTTCATGTCGTCATTATTTGCTTGGGATTATTTCTGTTTGTTACATTTCATTATTAGAAAGAAACATAACATTGGTATTTGTTGTTGGAAAGATCAAAACACTACACGAAACCACGTCCGGGAAATTCAGTCACATTCTTCATAACCACAAATGCACTTGGCATCTAATATGTTCTAGTTTATTATTAACTAATTATTTTTAAATATTAGATTTTTATCTTATATTAAAGGTTTAGTTTTATTTCAGCAAATAAACCTCAATAAGTACTGGGTTAGTTGATTCAATAAAAGGGGTTATATGATGCAATTTAAAATTTTCCAGACCAAAGAGATATTCATTATAAAAGTTATGATTCGTCCATGCCCCCCTAAAAAGGCTTGTTTAAACATGCCCCCACTTTTCTACATCACAGAGTGTGTTTATTTTCAAACACTTCCCAAATGTTTACGCAAAGAAAGAAGACAGAACTATTATTCTTGCTGTAGTGTAGCAAAATGTTCAGAAGACGCTGTGTGTGTCGTTGTGAAAGAGAAACTACTTTGTTTGTGCTTCCAAAAGAGGACATAACTAGAAGTCAGTGGTCAAGTTTTATTCAGAACAACCCAAATATTAGAGTGTGTTCAGCACATTTTATGGAGGACGGACTCCTAAAACCGGGAGAGTAGCCTATGCTGGATGTGCACAGAGACTATAAAGTGGAGCAATTCTGCTTCTGCAAGGACAGTCTGGTGCTTCTGACTCAAAACCTTTTAAGTAAGTTAAGTTTTCTTATTAAAAGAACCTGCTATTTACTATTCAGATGCGAGTTTTGAGCTGTGAAGGGTAACATTAGTGCTTGTTGTTTGTCGTTACTCCGATCACAAATGCAGACATAGTGCTATGAGGCGTGATGAAAGGCGACACATAAAAACACAGTACTAAGTCATGATAATCAGTAATTATGTTCCCACTGGATGCAACAAATGCCTCATTTGTAAGGTGTTTTATTGTTTTGGTATCATAGCACCAGGACATGGCAGCAGGTTATGGTAAAGGGGTGTAACATTTCCGCCACATGCTTCCGGTATTCTGCCAATCACAGTGCACTGGATAGCTGGCCAATCAGAGCACACCTCGCATTTTTAGAATGATGAGCTTTGTACAAATCAACTCATTTGAGGAGGCGGGGCTTAGAGGAGAAACAAAAAGTTTTTTTCAACTTAAACCGCATAAACACATTGCATTACACCAAATACACAATGGGTTAATATCTTTCGCCATTTTGGAGAGTACCACAATTCATTCACTCCCTTTTCTCAAAAAATAATCAGCATTGTTTACGTTCTATGGAAAGGGCACGCAGATTTCTCAGAAATCTCAGATTTCATCAAAAATATCTTAATTTGTTTTCTGAATATAAACTTGTTTTGAATGACATGAGGGTGAGTAATTGATGAAAAAATTTAAATTTTTGGGTGAAATCAATTAACCCAGTACTTCTTGTAAATCATGTACATTTTTAGCATAAAGAAGTCATCATACCCATAATGTGCACCAGCATGGTTAGTGTCCAAAAAGGAATCAGCTGAATGAAGCAGCTGGTCAGTCTGCAGAACCCTGGAAAAGTAACCGTGGAAACACAGATGAACACTTGGAACATTCTGGGGTCTTATTTGACTTGCTGTTTTGACTGGGATCCTTTAAGCTGGAGAGTTTTCTGAGGTGAAAATATTCGTAAATATATGAATGGCTTATTTATTTCTAGATAGTATCGTTTCTTCCTGTTTTGCTCACCTCCCATCTCATCGAGATCGAGTATGTGTGTTAGCTGTGGAGAAAGTGGTGCAGTAATATATTTTACTTATTAATCAGTTAGAGATTCTCTTTATTGCTGTAAATAATGAACATTTCTTCAAAGTAGTTTTGTTATGTTTTTTTTGGCTTTATTTCTACATTTCAGTTAAAGGATTCTTCTTATGTTATACTCTAGGCTTCACCCAAGTTACAAGAGCACATTTGCAGAAATGATCATGCTCCTAAAAAATGCACATGCTCCTCAAAAATGTCAGTTTAATTCTCTTAAACTAAAAGACATAAGAAGAAAATTGTGTATATATTAAATGTTAGCCTACTTAGTCTGCTCAAGAGCATGATCTATTTAAGTCCTCAAATTACACAAACAAGAAACTGAAACTATGCTTTTAACCACAGGTGGAGAGCTGCATCATCCTACGAATGGCTTATTTTAGTTGTCCTTGTTGTGATAGGAAAAGGTGTATGATTCTCCTTCATTGATTATAATGTCAAAATAGTGTACACTTCATCTTCACCAGATGCATAAAGTCTACCAATTATAAAGTGACATTCAAACCCAAAACTAGTAAAGTAACGCATTACTTCCAAATTTACAGTGAAATATCTGAGTTACTTTGTTTTCCCATTTATTCATTGACATCATCCTGTCCCCATTTTGAGAGAAATCAAGAATAAAAGCAGAGGCACTTCCTTCAGGCTGAGGCTCATTAATTTCACTTTTGATACAAAGTGTACTTACAATTTTTTGCATGCATTTACATTTTATTCATCTGGAAAAAGACCCTTTTCACAAGACAGTGATGATGCATTAAACGCATTTATTAGCATCATAAATCCTGAAAAGTTTTTCATATTTCTGTTTTTTTAAATGTATGTATACATTTATAACACTGTTCTTTGTATTATATTATCTTGCATCAAATAACAATAATAATAATAAAAAAAGTTTATGTTCATGCTAGATTGTTTCTAATACATTGTCTATGGGAGGGATGGTAAATTTAATATCGTTCTCTCTTCTAACTGCCGTTTTCAGTCTCTCTCATTTTTTGTTTTTTTTTAACATTTTTTCAAAGTCATGAAAACACTATCATAAAGTTTTTTTTCTGCAATTTGAGCAAATGGGAATGCAGAAAAATATATTTGTGGTACTCTCCCATTCACTGCTCTTCAAGTTAACCCAACTATGACGACTTCCGCTGCTGAGAGACCCGGAAATGTGAAAAAGGTCCATAGTGCAAGATTTGAAATTTTATCCACCAGGATTAATTTTCTTGCATACTCTTCTGAGAAAGTAAAAATCCAAGACAGTTGTTTTAAGATAAAGTGGATCTTTTAGGTATTCATCTTCTGATCCAGCTGTTCATTCTGTATGTGTGGCTGACCAGTGGAAAGTCTAGAGTGGGTCAGGCTCTTTTTCGTCTCAGCTGCCCCACCCCCAGCTTCTGCTGAGGTCATCACATATCACCACGGCCCACAGTGCAAGTGCTCTGCCCTTGCGTAGGGAGCTTATGCCTGTTCTTTGAGAGAGAACATCAGCCAATACGTAGAGGGACTCAACAATTGGCCACTTTGTAGCCTCAGACCAGAAACGTACTTTACACAAGTATTCAAATGCAGCTGTGAATAGCTTTACCAGGGAATATCAAGCATGCTGTCCCACTAACCAAACTAAAGAAGCTTTTGCACTGTCAGATGTTGTTTTTCAAGCCATTTGCTATAAACATGACTGTTTAATTTGCTTGTGTGTCTACAAACTGTGTAGTATTTATTTCAGGCTGTCAAAGTGTGCCAGCTAACAAGTCTGTAATAATTCATGACATCATTTTCAGAAAAGATTAGTAATACCATTTGGCTAAATACATAAATATCCTGTGGAATTTACACCAGTCTACCCCAGTTAGTGTTGCATGCTCCATGTACAGAATGAATATTGAAGACAACATCAAAACTATAAGACTCTGCTTAAGAAAAGCTTTTGACTCCATTAAGGATGTCATAAGTATCAAGAATTCAAATTGTTCTATTAGCAGTACTACAGTGTGGTGAAATGATTAAATTAATTCCTGATCAAGATGCTTTTTAATGTGGACATACGGTCAGTTTGTTCTCTGTTAAAAAATTGGAAAAAGAATTTGTGTTAAATTTGATCCGCCTTGCAATATACTCGCATCTAAACAGACCTGCGAATGTTTATTGTGTTGTTAGTATTAATCAAACAAGAAGAACAAAAAGAGAACGACACTTTACGCTCATGCCATTTTTTTTATAAAAAAACCCATGCTTTTACCCTTTGCTTGAGTTTGACAGCTTAAAAATAATGTTTAAAATAGTTGAGGTTTGGGGGATGTAACATTTGGGGTTTTGTTTTTTGAAAAACAAATGTCAAAACTCGAAACTCAGCTGTGTCTTTCTGTGCTACAAGGTTTAGTTACACATCCACATAATTGATGGCCGAATGTGATTGCAGTTCAGGGTGTTGCTTGTGTCTGGATCAAATTAAAAGATCTGGGTGGTGGAGGGGAATATATTGCATGTCTTGGTGTGAAGCTCAGCCTCCTAAATTCAAAATATTAAAATGTAGATCTAAAGACACTCTGTCTTTAGTGATATGGTGTGTCATTATAAGGGAGACTGTGTGTGTGTATGTGTGGCTGATGGTGATTGCTGTCTGGGAAGCAGACTTTCTAAAGGAATTCAATTAGCTGGAACAGTTTGCTTCCTCACAGTCCCCGGGGCCAACGCTGAATCACACAAACACAACCACAGTCTGTCTCTTATCAAACACCCTCTTCATCTGAACCGCTGCTTTTTGGATACAAAACATTGGATAAATACTAGGCTTTAACTGAATATATGGAGATTAACACTTTAAAGTAATATTATTAATGGTTTAGCATTAACAGGTCAGCGGTAACTTAAGTCGATATGCATAGCTGAACTTTAACTATAGACATGGTGAAAGCTGTGAAGCATTTCGAAGTATGTTTGCAAAAATTGCTTCAGCAACTAGACATCTTAATAATGTTAGTTAGAGTTAGTGTAGTAATTGGTGGCAATGGCAATAAATGTTTACAGTTCTCGTTACCAATGTCTGTACCATAGCTAGGTCCAAAAAACTAATTTGGAACTATTTAACTTGTGAAAATAAAAATAAATGTAATTTAATTTACTTATTAATCAGCTTGTAATAATTGTAGGTGGTTAACACATTAACCTAGATATAAAAATTTAGTTGTTTAGTTGTCATAATAAAGTATAACAAGTTTAATAACTTTTCTCTTATAACAAAAATAACTGACAATTTAAATACAATAAAGCAGTGTGCAAAAAAATTCTACAGTACAAAAATTCACACAGATTAAAGTGCAAAAGAATTATAAAGACCAATAGGTAACACTTAAAAAAAATCTCATTAGTTAACCTTAGTGGTAACACTTTATTTTAAGGACCAATTCTTACTATTAACTTGTTTCTTATTAGCTGTTTTGTTCTGAATGACTTATTCTTCATAATCATATTTTAGATCCCTTAATCTTATACTAGACCTGACCTTTGTTCATCATCGGAACACAAATTTTTGATGAAATCTGAGAGCCATCTGACCCTCCATAGACAGTGACACAATTGGAATGTTCCCAGGTCCAGAAACGTCATATAGACATCTGTAAAAAAAAACTGCAGCGGCTGTGATACAGTGCAAGGGAGCTGTGCATATGTGTTTTGCAGCTGCACGTTGTGTTCCGGGTTTTTCATGTGTGGTTTGATCAGTTTCAGAGAAGCAGATTTGATCTCTGTTTTATCTGAAGCTTTGGATCCGGTCACTGCCTGCCACTGGAGCTACTTCAGTAAGTTTTGTGGTCTGCACAAAACTCAACTGCTTCACACTACAACTCAAAGACTGGCGTATGTAAATTAAAATGTGATGGATGAAATTGCACTTCATTGAACTTTTGTTATGTGAAATGTGAAAAAACTATAATAAATCTAAGGCATCAGTTATAACTATAGATATCAGTGTATATATATATATATATATATGTATTATTATCACATAGTTGTAGTTTTTTTTCAAAGAGGTACTAGACAAGGATGTCCTTTATCTCCTCTGTTGTTCACTATTTTCATTGAGCTGTTAGCAGTGGCAGTTTGCCAAAATATAAATGAACAAGGCATATCTTTTGGAAATATGGAACATAAAATAAATTTGTATGCAGATGATATATTGCTGTATCTTCAAGATTCATCTTTCCTTAATGGTAATTCTTAAGGCATTTTCATATTTCACATATTTCTGATTATACAATAAATTGGACAAAACAACAATACTGTAGTATATAAATCAAGTTTTTTCTTGCAGTTGCATGTTTAAATCTCACAGTTCTGTTTGAGTTTAAAAGTGTATGAGTTTAAATCTTGTAATTCTTTTTTTCTCTCAGAGTTGTGAGTTTCTCTTACATAATTTAGAGAGTAATATTGGAATTGTGAGATAAAAAGTTACCTTTTTTTCATTAAGGGGTTGCTAACTGGTCAGGTTGGTCTGCATAGTTTTCAAAGGGTTTTGGTCACTTGTCAGATTGGGAGTTCTTGAGAGATTTTTGTGGACAGAGCAGCTTGGGAGTTTTCAAAGAAGATTTTATTAACAAGAATGCAATGCCTATCTGTGTGGCATTATGAGACGCACTGACACATTTCAGAATACAACAGTGCATCAAATTTAGTTTGTGTAGCTAGCAATGTCTACATTTGCATAGAAAATTTTTCAGGCCTGAGTGTTTTTTTTAGAATCAGAATCAGAAAGAACTTTATTTCCAGGTATGTTTACATATACTAGGAATTTGTTATGGTGACAGAGGCTTTCACAGCACAAACAGAACCACAGTGACAAAATGAGACACAGATAATAAAAAGAATAAAAATAGAATAAGTAAATAGCAAGAAACAATGTACAAAAAAACTTTTTACTATTTTACTATTTTAGGGTCATTTTTTTAGGGTCTCTTAACTAGTTTAACTTACTAGAATTCATATTACTAGAATATTAGCTATTTATTAGTAGTAATTAAGCACATATTAATGCCTTATTTTACATGACCTACCCAATACCTAACCTTAACAACTACTTTACTAACTATTAATTAAGCAGCAAATTTGACTTTTACCTCAATAAATTTCTTAGTTAATAGTGAATAAGTGTTCCCTAATTTAAGGTGTTATGAAAAATGTTTTTTAAAAATACACAATATATACAAAATACACAAAAAAATTCTAGTTGGTGCTGGTTTGCCCACTCTCTTATGAATTTATAATTAATTAAAATTGCACACATACACATGTCTGCATTATATACAGTTATCAGTGGCCTACACAACATCACATGTAATACATTTACATAAAAATCAGTTTGAGAGGTCCTTGAATCATGTTCATCATAATAGTTTGTCAAAGAAGCCATCTGTTTGAAAGTGCAAGTTAAGTCAGTCAGATTTAAACTGATCAGCATTGCACAAGCATAAGTTAACTAAACTAACTAACAGTGATTATTCCAAAGAAAAGCAGATTTAAAACGAGCATTTTCATTTCAACCAAGAATGTTGGTGTGTTACTGGATTTAATGATATGCTCTGTTCCTGTTAAACTCAGCTACGTCAAGTGTTTACATTATACAGGCCCAAACAAAAGACATCTGTATGCCTCGGCTTTCTGGAGGTTGTTTGTGCATAATTCATGTTGTGAATTGTCTTGCTGTGTTTTCAATCATTTGTATGTGTGTGCGTGTGTGTTGTTCGCAGGCAACAGTGCAGCTTTGTGTCTTCAGCAGTGAATATCTTGCAGTGTCACTATCAGTCAGTAAATAACGTTCACTTGAATGTGCAATGCTTTTTTCCCTCCTCTTGCCTATGGTCTGAGCTGCCCTCTCTCTGACATATAAAGCGTCTGTGTGTGTGTGTGTGTGTGAGTGAATGCTTGCATCCAGCTAAATGCACAACACCCTCAGGACTGCATCTTCACGAGAACCCCACATGATGAGAGAGATGGACAAATCGAGGATAGAAAAAGAAAGTAGTGCATGCTGGGAGTTCACTAGACCTAGAGCAAGGAAGACCGATCATGTGGAGAAAATAAACAGCAGATGAAAAAAAAAGTTGTTATTAAGAAACAGAGTTGGATTCATTTGTTGCTTCAATTACTTTATTTTTATTTATGTATTTATTTTTTTCCCATATCACTTTAGTAGCACTCCATAACTGGTAAAGACAATAATTTAGTGTCATAGTCAAAAATCAGAATCTCAAAAGAAAGGAATTAAAAATCACTACAGAATTCAGTTAAAAAAACTTGATTTGAACCATCCAGACCAGCATACATGCTCACAAACAGCCATCATGTGACTGAAAATGAAAGGTTTTCCCTTCTGTGAGCTGTACAGAGTGAGCGCTTCCTCTAGTTTACATCCAAGCTGTTCTAAAAATACAACAGAACCCTCAATTAAAGATTTCCCTCTGCCTGCTCCACACATTGAATGTCTGGCTGAAGATGATTTCTCAACCTTTAGGTTGTTTTGGTATCTTTTTTGTAAATTAAAGGATAAGAATATTTAGTACATCAACATTTTTTCAAATGTGATATGTGATGCAAGGGACATGATGTCACTGTCATGATGGCCAGCTGGGGTGCCCATGAACTCCAGCAGAGGCACTCCACACCAGACTGCTATATTTGTGCAAGCTCCCCTGTTAGTTACCATGACATTTCATTGGCTCCTCCCCCTTGTTAACTCATTGTGTCACCTTTAAAAACTGTCTGTGTTTGTAGCCTAGCCGCGGAGTATTGAGTTAGCCTCATACAAAGCTTTTCCTAGTCCTGTCCTGTGTTTCCTGTTTATTATTTTATGTGTAGCGACCTCTGCTGTGTTTCTGGATTTTTGCCCTGTCTTGCTCCCACTGGATATAGTTTGCAACTAACCCTAGCTATCTCTCAGGACTATTCTTGTGTTTTGCCTCCACTATTTCTGTTTGCTGATGTCTGACCCTGCCTGTACGACCATGTTTTCCAATTAAGCTTTGCAATTGGATCCACGTGCCCCAGTCCCCTTCATTACAGAATACTCTGCCAAACAAGGATCCAGCAGCTTTCCAGAGGAGTCTTGGTCAGGTATGGACACAACCCGAATATTATTCACCCTGAAGCAGGGTACAAGATCCCTAGAGAACTATATCTGTGAATTCCTAGCCATTGCCAACTATTCTGATTTACCGGACATTATTCTAATCGAGATCTTCTGTGATGGTATCAATCAACCTCATCAGTCTCAGTTTAGACGCGAGGGCCCGCGTTCATCACTCTCTCAATTTATGGACTATGCTTTACTATCTGTTAGCTTGTTATTTACTGTGGGTGTGGCAGAGGAGAAACATGACTTTGCGTCAGCTATCGAAACTGCAGATTGTGTTCCTAAGATGGCAGACGTAACAGTCTGCACTCACAAAATGGAGGTTACAACAGAGCTGGTTCACAAAATGGCGGAGACACGCCAAGCGGATTTTTCAGCCCCACTCCCGCAAAAATATATATTATTTTCTCATGCTCCCACCCGCAGTATTCAACTTTTGTCCCGCTCCCACCCGCAAAAGCCCGCAGGTAAACATATAAGTAGTTTTTTTTTCACCGCTTCTTCCCGCTACTCTATTATTCGTTTCACTTGCTTCCCTTTTGAATATAAATTAAATTTTTTTTTTTAAATAAACAAATATGTTTCGTTTTATTTGAGTTTAATTAAATGGAATGATAAACATGGACACGAACGAGGAGCTTTTCAGAACATAGAAATACAGTTAGAATTTGCAATGAAACAAAATAATAATAAA
>JAUMHE010000075.1:520322-539855 GCA_032359235.1 Enteromius mattozi
ATATAATGTCTTACATCAATTCACATTGATAATTATTAAACAAACAATACAATAGTCACATCTATAGTTTATATATATATATATATTATATATATATAATTTATGTTAATTTCTTTAAATGTTTAATGGTTATTTTTTTTTTCTTTACATTATTACATTATTTTACATTTCATTTCTTTAAATTTAAAGCAAAGAATATTATGTCTTATTTAACTGCTATTTTACTGCTGTTAAATAACCTATTGTTCAGGGGTAAATCTTTTTAAAAAAAAAAGTTCTCCAGAATCGTGAGAGACTTGTGATCTTTATTCTAAGCAAAAAAAATCGTGATTCTCATTTTATCCAGAATCGTGCAGCTCTACCATGTGCTTTTTCCTGCTTACACATTTGTGGGTCATATCTCTGCCGCATGGAGGGAGGAAAATCAGAATTATGTCACTAGTGTAAATGCGGCCTATGATGTGCAAATTTAGTCTTTTATTAACATATAAACACTGATCTTCACTTATACAATACTGTACATTGATCATATAAAATATGGTGCACAAGCTTTCAAATATGCTTGCATGACATGCAAGAACCAGTTAGGTTTGTTCCTACATGCCAGGTAAGTCCCCTTATGAAAATTAACTATGGTTTTGTTATAGTAAAATTGTAGTAACCATGTTTTTTTTGGCATATTGTCTTCCATTTGTATAACCAACATTTTACTACAAATACCCTGGTTAAACTATGGTTAGTGTTGCAAATCCTTGTGGTTGCCATGTTTTAACTATAGTAACCATATTTTGTTTTGTTTTTTATTTGTAGTAAAACCATGGTTAATTTTTGTAAGGGTAATGCTTGGACTTTCAGTGGAGTATCAGAAATGCAACTTAGAATATCTTTATCTTTCAAAGATTAATGCAAAATGAATGCTTTCAGAATGACAAATAGTAAATGAAAGTAAATGAAAGAAATCCATTATACCAAAATAGGCTAATTACGTGGTTACTTTAATACCAGTTTTGACCCATACTGCATTCAACATGAAACAAATCCCATTTTACAATGGACTGGTGTGTAGCACTTTGTCATGTAGTCAAACTTAAAATCAGGAATGCTTAATCCTGTTCCTGGAGATCTATCTACCTTCAGCTCCAACCCTGATCCAGCACACCTGAACCAACTGATGATGATCCAGGAGCACTTGATAATTCCAGGCAGGTGTGTTTGATCAGGGTTGAAACTGTATGTGTGATAGGGCACATGATTTTGATGGCTGATGAGGCTGGATACATGCTCGGGTTCCTCAAGCTCAGAGCAGATGGTACTCAATAACTGATTCCTGAAATGGTGCATCTATTGATGTCAAGTGTTCTGTTATCTCAGCTTTACAGGCTGGAGTAAACATGGCTTTAGTGTTGTAGGAAAATGCCACTCATTAACCCTTTGCTAAATGTCAAAACCTGCCCAGCTGGCATATTCTACATTGTGGCCATTCAATAAGTCAAAGGACGCTACAAAACAGTCCAAACTAAATTCCTAACCATCTAACCATCTAACATCACTGTTTTTCAATCATTTAGGACTGGGTAATATGGCAAAAAATGTTCACAATATAGTGTTGATACTGATAATTATTACAATATATGTCAAATTTGTATTTCTTTTAAATTTAAAAACAGATTTTTGCTCCAAAGTAAAAGAAAAACCAGATAGTTAATTGTGGTTTGAAACTACTCTTTTTGGTCAGAACATGGTAAACACTTAAATTTTTTTTTTAATTCTTCACACTTTTCCAGCCAATTGTCCTTAATAAAATAAATATCTTAACAGAACAAAAAAGAAATTCTTAGTTTCTACATGTTCTAATGAGTGGTATTATTTCAAATCAAGAAACGGGTTTTAGTTACCTGATAATTTATAATGATTTTTTTTGTCCATTTTGTCCCTTACACATTTGATTGTATCTCAAGTTAGGATGCAGATGAAAATTTGTTTATTATCAAAATCGGTAACATCTGTAATAATTGCAGCAACCTATTTTTTATTACCTAATTAATTATTCTGTTTAAATAAGCATTGGTCTTCCATAGTAGCATACATTTTGATAATGATAATCACACTTAAAACCACATGTATAGCACCTCGATACCATGGTAAAAATGTTATTTAAGAAAATGTAATTGTGATAATTAACATCATCGATTTATCGCCCAGCCCTTTGCCAGTTTCTTGTTGTTTTCTTCAAGAAGTCAATACGTTTTTGAATAAAAGAAATCATGCAGGGACATAAAGTGATTCTGAAAAAAACATGCAACATGGGTTCACAAGCGATACTAGTTGCAAACTTATTTGCAGGTGCCACGCTCTACACTGCTTCCTTCAGTGCTTCTGATGCTGGTCTTTTCTCTCTCTCTCTCTCTGACACTGTGTGTATCTGTATATGTCTGTGTGCACATGCTCAGAGCGGGCAGCAGGGCTTTGCTGTCGTTTGGTCGTCCCTTGCCACAAAGGGATGCCAAGGCTCACTGACCTGTCTGTCAAAACCAAAGACGTGTGGGAGATTCCACGGGAGTCGCTGCAACTCATTAAGCGCTTAGGCAACGGCCAGTTCGGGGAGGTTTGGATGGGTATGGCTCCTCCCACAGTGCTAAGCAACAGCCAGCCAGGAGTGTGTTAGCCAGAAGCATCATTAGCCATGGTCACAAGTTCCATTGAAATCTGTTAGTAATGACGGAACTTGCGACCACAGTTGCTTTTGGGAAACGCACCCCAAAGAGGGAGATGAAGTGAGGTCAAAGTAAGGGGAGAAGTTACTTCACAAACGTCTGGATATGTGAGCTCATTTATTTAAACCAGTCTTCTAGGTTCAATATGTGTTAAGCTCTAACAAAAGCATTTGTGTAATGATGATTGCCAAGTCATCCTTCTTGCTTTTTATAAACACATTCATAATATGGATGTAAAGTGTGCATCTGTTTCTGTAATATTCAGACATTGTGAAGTGACCGACCCTCTCGAGACAAGATGACCTCCCTCCTTCTCTGTCAGTGCATGTTCCTCCGTCATCTGGCTAGTTAACCCCTCTACCCCTCCTCCTTTATAGAGAGTGCAGATGGTTTGTGCTTTAATTTAACGGGTGTGTGCATGGAATACATCCCTGATACGGTGGGACTTAGCCATGACTCCTGGGAAATTGTACGTGAGTCTCTGACGCTGGACCAGAAGCTGGGAGCCGGGTGTTTTGCTGATGTTTGGTGTGGTAAGGCAGTTCCCACATTCTCTGATTCCACACAGACTTCGACTTTAAATGAAGATTCCAAAGAAACATTTTCATCTAATTCTGTTAGTTATAAAATATCTTTTGCTCGCCACATTCTTATGACAATCTTCTGACATCTCTCAACCCTTTCATTATAAAAGTTATTACAAAAAGTTTATTAATGGTAAACATGACTTACAAACTCCCGGCTGCTAGAACATCTTTAATATACTGTATCATTATATTAGCTCTTAACTCTCTGGGGTCTGAGGGGGTTTTGGGGCCCTGGAGAAGTATTGATTGTCTGAGAATCATGGTTATTATGAACTTTTTTGTGAAAGAGCAGTCTAAAGATTGTTCAAAATTTCTTTTAATGCATTACAGGTTTAGAAGGTGAACGGACAATGCTATATTTTCATTTCATATGAACCTTTTCTGTAATTCACATATTAATTAATTAGTCTAGAGGGATCTTGCATCAAGTCTTTTGTCTTAACTCTTTCATTTTTACCATAATCCAACTTCTTTTTATCTATACCATGCGCAAGGAGTAGATGAACATGTGAACTTATCATTGATGTAAATTTGTAAATTTCACCAAAAAAAAAAAAAAAAGTTTGTTTTTTCACAAGAACAAATCTTTCTCGAGGCACAAACTAGAACAAATTTTTACATACACATTTTTCAAAAACTGATTGTTTTGATAATTATTGTTAGAGGTTCAGTGATTCTTCTGCATGTTGTTATCGTGCCAGTGAGTGGAGGTAAGGAAAAGGTCAGTAAGTATCAAGTTGAATCATGGGTGCTTATCATGACTAATGCCCCAGGAGAGTTTTTGTTCTATTCCACACCTCTATTAATCACAAGCGGTCTTGTTCAAGATAAGTGTGGTTGTGTGCTCATCTCTCACTTTCTCACTCACTTCCCTGTAGATGTGCATCCAAAAAAATCACCTGAATCTGCCTATTATAATTATTGCCTTTAGGACACTGCTGGTATTTAGTTTTTTAATGAACAGAGGCACACAGATCAGTGTGTGTGTAGATTTTAAAAACCACATCAAATGTAACCATTTGAGTACCGCCTTGGCATTGACTGCTAGTAAACATGAGATCATGTTTTTAACATTTTCTTCTGTAATCTGAAGTATTTCAAGTTTCAAGTTAAAATGAACAAAATGTAAATCACTTTAATTATTATAAAAACTAATCTCCGTCTGCCATTGGTCAGACTGGTTGAGACAGTGGCAGAGTTCTGTGTTGGTTGGGATCCTCAGATGTCTCTATTAATCTGGGATTGCAGAAGGTTTTTAATTCCTAATAAATTACAAACTTCAAATGATATTCACCACTGCAATGTTGTTTAAAGGCAAGCAGATTCCAGTGCTGTGGATTTAACAAAGTTGTTTTGTTTTTTTCTGTCTGTTGAAATTCCCTGCTATATCCTGCAGAAAAACAGCCAAAAATCACAAGTATAATGTAGATAAGAAAAAAAAACTTATATAAAACTCTACATATACTATAACATGCTTATGATTACATAAGAAGCCATGCAGTCACAAACACTTTCAAATTTCAACAAATTTCATTTAGCACAAATTTGTGCTGGTCAGCATAATTCCTCATTTAAGAGGGCTGAAAACAATAAAGAAAGTGAATAATGCTATAAACAATGCTATAAATGGGGACAATTCATTCATGGTGAATTCCCCATCAGTACACTTGTGTGACAATGGCTGCTTTAATTGCAAATGAATTTTGCATGAACAAGAAAGTCTGAACTTTTTGGGGGGTGCATGAAAGTTGTTTTGTGGCATACTGTTCCTCTGTGAGCTTTGTGCAGTTGCATTGACTCTCTGCTGTGTGGTTTCTGTCAGGCACATGGAATGGCAACACTAAAGTGGCTGTGAAGACCCTCAAGCCAGGAACCATGTCTCCAGAGTCCTTCCTGGAGGAAGCACAGATCATGAAGAAATTACGACATGATAAACTAGTGCAGCTCTACGCTGTCGTTTCTGAGGAGCCCATCTACATCGTCACTGAGTATATGGGAAAAGGTCAGCTGTATTCTCATAGTAAAAGTGAAGAGAATGGGTTAACTTGAGGACAGACATAGAATGTATCTATTTTAGCAACACTGATGGGTTTTGTAGGCCTGACTGAAAAAAAATCCAATTAAAGGTAAATCAGGATTGAAGGTTGATGTTCTAACCTTAGAAATTGTCACTTGAGGACTCAAAACACTCTGCTTTATTGGGCAGAAAGAAAAAGAAATTATAGTGGGCTAAATTTAATTTGAAGAGCCGTAATGGAGGAAGCAGACATTTAACCTAATACTGCTAGAAAACCTAATGGACAGTTGATGGAAAAATTCCTGAACTCCTTATTCAGCATCAAAATATAATTTAGGCAAGACCATAATCCACCCTCTCTTAGAAGTAACATGATTATAAGTAAAACAATAGTCCCCAAAAATTAAAGTGAAAGTCCATTTAAATTTACATTTTGTTCTGTTTATCATGTATTATAACCTGGAAAAAGTAAATTCCCTAATCAGTGTACTTGTTTGAAATTGTCTGTTTTAAATATGAATTGACCATGG
This sequence comes from Enteromius mattozi, assembly GCA_032359235.1. Lineage (NCBI taxonomy): Eukaryota > Metazoa > Chordata > Actinopteri > Cypriniformes > Cyprinidae > Enteromius > Enteromius mattozi. The sequence goes on from JAUMHE010000075.1 coordinate 526,171, forward strand.
ACAATTACACAGGTGCACTCTTAAAAATAAAGGTGCTTAAAATGTTCTTCACAGTGATGCCATAGTAAAAACCATTTTTGGTTCCACAAAGAACCATTCAGTCAAAGTTTCTTTAAAGAACCATCTTTTTCTTACCTTTTTATAATATAATGAACCTTCTTTTGCCACAGAAACCCTTTTGTAAAACAGAAAGGTTCTTCAGAAGTTCTTTATGGAACCATTTAGACAAAAAAGGCACTTCTATGGCATTGTGATGCACCACTATTTTTAAGAATGTGTGTGTGCACTCGTGCTTATAGCAGCATGTTTTGCTGACACTAACATGTGTATGTTTTAGGAAGTCTTCTAGATTTCCTGAAGGACGGGGAGGGACGGGCACTCAAGCTGCCCAATCTTGTCGACATGGCAGCCCAGGTACAGCAATGTCATTTAAACCTGATCTACAGTGGTCCAAGAAAATATTTAGACAATGCAGCCACACTTAAAAAAACAGCAAATCACTATTTATTTTAAAAAAAGATAAAAATAGGTATCCTACACTTAAAATAGTTTTTGGGGACACTGTAGATCAATGATGTATCAAATACAGCAGGATGAAAATAACCCTGCTTTAAATCACTCAGTCTAAAAATAATCTATTCAGGCCCCTATTGTGAAGTTATATTGTATTATTTTATTATACGTAGGTCCCCTATCGCGCTGTATCAGCACTGTAACACACAGAAGGCATTATTTTTTAGTTTGACCTCAAGTAACTTCGGCACTAGGCTGTTCTTTAAGGATTTGACTTTGCTCAGCAGATTTCAGTGTAAGTGTTTATGTGTTCAGGTGGCTGGAGGCATGGCCTACATCGAGCGGATGAACTACATTCACAGAGATCTGCGCTCTGCTAACATTCTGGTTGGTGATAACCTGGTGTGTAAGATCGCTGACTTTGGCCTGGCCAGACTCATTGAAGACAATGAGTACACTGCCCGACAGGGTAAGAAACACACCATCTGGACACATAGATATATGTATTGTCTATGTATTGTTGCCCCCACCCCCCATCCTAAAGAAATAGTTGATGTCATGTTGTTCCAGATTCAAACGTACCAATTTTCAGTGAATCTCAAAAGTAGAATTGTGACCGTGCTGGTAAAATGAGTCGGAATGTGCATGGGTTAATTTTGAGCTGTAAAGTTTAAGGACAGAAAAAAGCTGCAAAACTTAAAATCCTGAAGAAGCATACTTTTATTTAACAAAACAAGGGAATAGCACTTTTCTCATCAGCAGGTTGTTTATCCTGTTTCTGTGGTGCAGATAGATAGAGGCTGCGGAGAGTACAGCAAGCCTCTTAAAAAAGTTACCTGAAATGTCACAATTTCTTTTCAATAAAATGGCCAAGGAAATCTCATGAAACTGTCTTTGATATTAAAGTTCTGTCACCAAACTGCCTGCATTGTTTGTACCATTTCTGAAAACACAATTGATTTACACATTAATTAACTTATACAGCAAATAATACAGAGTCATATTTCACTTGGGAGAATTGACTGGATTGTGAAAAGTGAACTTTGTTATTATCGGTCCACATAATGTTGGTGAAAGATTATTTATACAGATTATTTTAAAATAATGTGATCTGATGAATTGTACACAATAAGATATGTATTAAGAAAATAAAACTACTCTGTAGTTTAGCTCAGCTGCACCCTTGGCCACCTTAAGATCCTCTTCCAGTCTCTGGTCTCTGATTATTTCCTGTCCCTTATTCTTCTGTCCATGTCAAAGACATGTAAAAATACATATTTTTTTGATTTTTTGATTTAAAATTTTTTAATAGTTGGTAGCTGACCTTAAGAAAAAAGATTCCAATCATGTTTATTTTAATATATCTCGTTCTTTCTTCGTGTCTATATCTCAGGGGCAAAATTCCCTATAAAGTGGACGGCTCCTGAAGCAGCTCTGTATGGGAAGTTCACCATTAAATCTGATGTTTGGTCTTTTGGAATCCTGCTTACAGAGCTGGTCACTAAAGGCAGAGTTCCATATCCAGGTAAATCTTGAAACCGGTGCTCTGGGTGATCCCTAGATGTATTGTAAAATTAATAGAAAGTTCTGTTATGAAACTTTAGATGAATAGGTTCTGATAGGTTCTAACTCAGTCTGATATAATGATGTCATTATTCACATGGTGCAGCCGATTGTTTTTTGTTGCATCAGCAGCCAATGTGCTCGCTGCTCAACATTCAAATACTTGGCCAGTGTTTTCTGTAGCACACTTTAGAAACCCTCCACCTTCTCCAGCTCCACCTGTATAGATCAGCTATAGAGTGTTTTTTAAGAATGCTACAGTATATGTGCAGCAGCAGTATTTCTTACATGCTCACAGCATGTCTTTGGATGTGTTGGTACTTTCCCATCAATAAATATAATCTCTCTGAGAGATCACGTCAAAATGAATGTGACCTTCAAAAAAAGAAAAGAAAAAAAAGCATAAAAAGCCAAAACTATCTGACATACATTTAAAATAGATGTCTTTTGAAAGATGCAGTTTGTGATTTTTCACCATTCCTGTAAACCAAAAGAATTGTTTAGGCATTTAAAGGTGAGGATCTTTGCTGTCACTTACACCAATTTCTGAAAGGCATGTCCAGTGTCAGATTTAATTTTTCTATTTTATTTCAAATTTTAGTCCACTGTTTCCACAACTTCAAGTTTTTTTTTTTTTATAATTTCTCTCAGACTCCTAAAAGATGAGATGCTGAAATTCTGATGCATTATGAATTACTGTAGATCTACACAAATTCTAAAAAAAAAAATCCAGTGATCTTGGCTGGAATGTAGGGTAGAAATGAAGGGGGAGTGTGAAATGCCATTGTGTCGATGCAGTATTGCATCATCCACAGATGTTTGCAGGCGTTTCTCTCTCAGTGTTGTTGAAAATGACCATGTCCCTCATGATGATGATTAATCTTTTGGCTTCATAAGAGCAGTTCTGTTCCAAAATCCCTAGTATTTAGAAGCAGGTCTCATTGTCCCCCCCTCATCCCACCCTCCCCAAGCTTCAAAAACTGTGATGTTGCCTGGTTTGATAGACAGATTGATAGTCTGTTTTTATCTCCCCAGTCATTGTTGCAAAGTGTACTTTGCAACATGAGTTCACAGATCTCTTTATTAGTGTCTCTGGTTTAAAAGTGACAACTTTTCAATGTGTCTATGAAAGTACATGTTTCTAAAAAAAATCATGGCAACAAAAAAACTTAAAGGACATACAGATAAAAGTCATGCTCTGTTTATTTGAGCATCCCAAATAGCTCACCATAGCAACGCTGGCTCAAATAACAGTGTGAGTTTGGGCAGAACTAACAAATAAAGGATGAGGGAGTGTTCATTTATTTAAAATGTCCCGCTAATGGCATGGAAATGGTCTTAAGAGGGATAGATGTCCATAAGCATGTCTTCAGTTTCAGTGGTGGATGAAGTACACAAATCAAGTAAGAGTACAGATACCCTAGTAAGATAATTACAAAATTACAAATGTACTTTATTTATAATGTACACAAGCATTGAAAGTAATAAGTACTGTTCGATGAACTATGTGTTTTATTTATTCTAGCCAGAACAAGTCAGTATTTACGATTAATGGAGATTTTTAATATGTATTGTTCTGCAAGTAAGGAAATTTTGTATTTTATTAACAAAACTTGTCATACACTATCAAAACATTAAAATTCATAATACTAAAATATCAATTGTTACTGTAAATTCAAGTGTGCAAACAAGTGAAAATGACTATATTTACCAAATAGTATTTTTTAAATTAGGAAAATTGTAAATTAAGAATTGTATGTAAATATGCGGACAACGTTGGGGGCAAAATGTGTTATTAATAAAAAAAAACGGAATGCTGGCATGCGTTTTATATCATTTGAAACTGCTATGGCAGTGGGGAAGATGCATGGGCATTTATTTGCGTTAGTTTAATGTTTTTACCTAAAGCAGCCCATACAGAAGGTAAATGTAGACATTTCATACAGCAGGCTTAAAAATCTTGGCCATATACATCATCAGTAGCTCACAAATAACTGACAGTCATGGCCTAAATATGTATATATTTTTATTTACTAACAGTTAAGTTCAGTTCAAGTTCATTTGTATAGCACTGTATATGATGCAAATCATTGCAAAGCAGTTTTTCAGAAAATGTAAATTTGTACATTATATTCAGTAATAGCAATGGTGACCATCTCAAGTTGGCGTAAAAATCAGTAAAAAGACTAAAAATCATTTAGTCAGTCAATGTCATGTAATCAAAAAGATGGTCAACACTATTAACAGTGATCATTAGATGTTGCAATCAAACTTACGGCAAAATTTGTTTTGTATGTTGTCTGAGGGTTTGCTCAGCTAATCTGAGGTACTCGTTAAATTTAGCATTAGTACCTCTGAGAACCTCCCAGTTCCTGACTCATTTTGAGTTAGACACAAAGACTCACTATGACCCATTCACTGAATTAGCTGCAATCAGATCATTCCACTTCACAAATTAATCCTTCAGTCAAAGATTGTTTTATCATTCAATATGACTTGCGAATTAATTTAAAATGTTCATGAAAAGTAATCAGTTTGTTCACATATTAGACACTGCTACCATGACTTGGATTTTTATGAATTGTTTTGATGAAATTTACTGGAATGAGTATCATGAGTTATGTAAATACATAAATAATAATACTAATAGTATCCAGGTCACACTTTAGTTTGTGGATCACTTGTCAATATAAGATGTTAACTATGACTTTTGCCTCAGTAAACTCCTGAGCTGCTGCTTATTAATAGTAAAGTAGTTGTTAAGTTTAGGTTTGTGGATTAAGGAATCTAAACATGATCATGCAGAATATGGCATTAATGTGTCTTTTATATGTAATAACAATTAGCCAATATGCTAGTAATATGTGTGCTCATAAACAACTAGTTAATAGTGAGAATTGGTACGTAGTACCTTAGTATTTGTTTACTGTGAGTGAGAAACCCTGAAATTTCCAAATGAAGAAAGAGAAGCTGAAAACGGCTTATTGTTCATAATATATATTTAGCAAAAGTTAATTTTATAGCTAGTGTTTTCAGCTCTGACCCTCAAGCTCCACTTTCCTTCAGAGTTTAGCTCTAGCCCTAATCCAACTCAAGAACAAGGTAATAAATGTCTTTAGCATTACTAAATAGTTATAATCAAATGAGTTTAACCAGATTTGAACAGTGTACCTTGAGAACCTGCTTAAAGCTTTGTCGTCCTGGATGGCACCCATTAAATCTCTAAGATGAACATGTTTGACAGTATTGTTGTGCTAAAACTCTTTATTAATCTTTGATTTTTGCTAGGGATGAACAACAGAGAGGTACTGGAACAAGTGGAGCGTGGCTACCGGATGCCATGTCCCCAGGACTGCCCGAGCTCTCTTCACGAGCTGATGGTTCAGTGCTGGAAGAAAGATGCAGAAGAGCGGCCCACCTTTGAGTACCTGCAGGCCTTCCTCGAGGATTACTTCACCGCAACCGAACCTCAGTATCAGCCCGGAGACAACCTCTAAACCCAACCTCCTGGACTCACCCTGATCTCATCCTCCCTGGGCCGTCTCAAGTGGCCTCGACTCCCTCCTGACCGGAGGCCTGTACAGCTTCATGAGTTCACCTAAGCTCCTGTTACTCCCCTGCGGCTCCACACACCCTAGTCGACTGAAGACTGAACCGATTGCACAGACTTTCAACTTGAGGGGTGTAAACACGAGCGAGCTGGGGAGGCAAACGGGGGAATCGTGGGTAAAGTTTAAAGGGGAAGGACGTGGAAAGGCTTTTGTTGTGGCCATAACCATTATAATGATATGAAATGATGCCTGTAGTCAGTGTAAATACGAGATGCTTGTTTAAGGTTCATTTTTTAGTTTGTATTCATTCAGGTTTTTTGTTTTGTTATCCCCGCTCATGTTTTTGTGTTGCTTTGCCAAGAAGCAGTTTTGTTGAGGAACTCAATGAGATCACGTACCAAATGGAGTGATACAAATTCAATGGATTAATAAAACGTCTTTATTATTTTAGTGGTTTTAAAATATTTTAACCTGCAGAGGAAATTGATTTCTCACAATTTCTTTAATTTATTTTTTTATTTGTTTTACATTGCTTAAGATACTAAATTGAATTGACATCCTCTCCAAATGATTAGATGTTAACCTAATCTAACAGAAAATTATTTTATACATATTGTACATTTTTGTGTTTCTAGCCAAATGTTAAAGACTGCCATACAGAGAAAATTGATTGTGTTTGTTTTTCCAGTTATTTCTGATTATGGATGTTTTGTTTTGTTTTGTTTAGTTTTGTTTAGTTTTGTCCGTTACCCCATACTTAGGCTGTGTCCTGAAACACTTGCATTCAGTATTCAAAAGGAAGTTACCAAGGAATGATTGAATTCAATATCCTGTTTTCAAGGGTTTGGAACATACTTTACATGTATGTGTTTGCGGATGTACTGTAGCTACTGTAGGACACATTTCATTCTCAGAGGTATTGCAAGGAAACATTTCAAAAACTGAAAGTGAAATGTTTCTACTATCAATTTTCTCTTTTAGGTCAACTGCTGTCATGGAGGAGCAACAGTTTAAAGAGAATTTTGCTCAATGAGTGAAAGGTAAAGTTAGCAAAAACGTATGTAGGCTATTATCAGAAGAAAAAAAAAGTGAACATAAAATTCAACATTGTGGGGTACAACAGCATGTCACTGTGGCAGTATCCTCAAAAGAATAACTTTGTACCTCCAAAAGCTGTGTTTTTGTATTTTAATTTAGTAATATGTACCTTTAAGGTACTACTGCTGATTAGGTCTAGTAATGTACAAAGTTGTCCTGCTGAGGATACGCTCTTGAATTTGTTCTTGATATATAGACTTGACATAATGGTGCCTTGGAAACCAGTTTGAAGCCAGTTTTCAGAAATGTTGCTTGTTAAGTCATTAACTGATTGGGCAGCAAGTAAGAAAAGCAGATGTCTTTGGTTTCAGACACAGCCTCGTTCAAATCAGATCAGGTTCTATTTGCCCTCCACAACAACTGGTCCCTATCCTCATGTGCCGTTTATTCTGTTCTCCATGGAGAACACTTTTAAAATCTATTTGTTTCAGCATATTTTATAGCATAAATCTATATGGAACTGTTTAGATTGGGTCAAGGGGAACACTCCAAAGTACCTTTTCCCTTGTTGGTTTGTATAGTACTCATCAGAACATCTTTAAAACCCCTCACCTGCATTTCATTTGGTTTAACAGTATTGTATGTGTCAGTAATCACCTCAAAATTGCCATTCCCATTTTTTTAACATGCCATTTTGTTAACATTTCCCATTTGGAAATAAAAAAATACAATATTTTACACTCTTTACAAGCTTTACTCTTTATTATTATCAATTAAATCCATCAAAAGCGAAGGCGGTTTCAAGCTGCATATTTATTTCTCTGCATATTTTAACAGGTTGCAGCATCCGCACTATGCCCCTAAGCCAGTCAAGTTTCTGTGTTGAGCTTATTTTTCACATGTACTGAACTCAGCAGAAAAGTTAAAAACTCATTGTACACCTATTTATCAGCACAATCTTTTACAATACGTATGAATTTTTACGAATGACCTAACGTTACCTAGCCCCGCCCCTAATCCTAATATATATTTTTTTTATTGTGTGCGTGATCTGTGATGGAGCTTAACAAATCTTAACCACTGACTCTAAATCGAAATGGCAAACAAACACAAAACCAAAATAATTAAAAAGCCTTTAAAATTCATGCAAATAAATCCTGATGATGAGATGGCTACATTCATTTAAACATTTAGATATACAATGTTAATAGTACAGTACATGGAACATGGTTCTAAACATAACAATAGCAGAACCCTTTTTGTAAGGCTCCATTAAGAAGAATGCTTTGAAAATGCTATATAGGACTTTTCATTATTATTATTATATAATGAATTAAACCCTCTATCTGGCCTTATAATATCTAGCTAGTGCTTCTATTAGGGTTTTGCTTAAAAATGTCTAAGCAATATACATAAGATAGCACAGGAAATTGTAGAAAAAATAGCTAAATAAATAAATGATAACTGACACTGAACATTAATTAATATTAAGAAATTAAACAAAATAAATGCAATAAACACAATGCAATCAAATATCTTCACAGTCCTCTTTGATGCCAATTTCTGCATATGATGGGGTGTGTTTTTTACAGTCTATGGGTGTGACAGCTTTTGGGCAGAAATACACAAAAATATGTTACAATGTGTCTTTTCCAATTTTTTAAAAACAGTTAAGTTTATGAAGGTCCATTGTAGCTTCCACAATGTTAAAAGTAAAAAGTGTGTGACTTGTCATGCCTAAACCCAAGTAATAATTGAAAACTCTAACAGCATGGATTCTAAATTCAGTATCTCTGTTACTTTGTGGAGAAGAGATTTGAGTATCGTCGAATGAGCAGAACATGATTGATAGGAATCAGTTGCAGTTAAGTTACATGTTATAATCAGTTAAATTGAATGAAATCTGTTGAGAGTGACTACATAACAGAGCTCCAAAAATTCAATAACTGGAGAAAAAAAAGATAAGAAAGAACCCAACTGTCAAAAAAGTAGTCTAAAGAACCTTTAAGACAAAGACAAACACATATCAAAGAATTCAGAGAAACATTAAAACTTAACTGTACATAGCCTACATGATTATCTGTACATTTTTCATCGAGCACCAGGTCTGACACTTTGATTTTGGGTATTGAAAACAATTGTTTCATATTCAACTTCTAAACATTATTTTGTGTGTGTGTGTATGTGTGTGTCAAGACCAGGGTGATATATGGGGTAGCAGGTCAAACTATGCCTTTTCTTAGTCTTATAGGTTGTTTTATAGATCATATTTGTAACTATGCAAAACGTTTCTTATATTTTAAGAAACACAACAAACAAACAAATCTTGGTGTTGACCGTAGAAGCGGCCAGTCAGGGGCAGTAAAGAGCAATCAATGCCTATTGGTATCTTTAACAGAAGAAGAGGAATGTCCTCTGTGTAGAGATTTCAAACATGGGCTCAAGAGTAACACGCCTGTTTAGAAACTTCAATATAGAGAATCGCGCTCACCGAGAAATAGACAAGACAAAACCTAAAGCAGCACCACGATATCCAGCATCAAGCAGTATTCCACAAGAAGACATTGCGGGTGAGTAGGCATGTTAGAGCCGGCTAGATTACTGACATTACATCATGAAGAACTTTCTAGTGGTGAAGGATCATACCTCGTGTCTTTTAGAAGAAATAGCCTATGACCTGTGAATATGATTTATCACATCGATGAGGGGAAATATAGTTCGTTTCTTTAACTTAACATTTTAATTCAAAATCTATTTATTTGATCATTTTAATGAACATGCTTATTGCACAAACATAAATATGTGCACATCTCCTTCTATTAAAAGCGTTTGAATAGTCCAGTGACAGCAAATGGACTATTAAATGTTTGTTATGATGTTAGACCTTAACTGTAACGGAAGCTGTGGTATCCGTCCTTTTCCTTTTTATTTATGTCCTTGAATATTGAGACAAAACTCCATTAATAATAGTAATGTTATGTAATAAAATTGATCATGCTTTCATAAAACATTCTATCGAAGTGAAGAATGTTTGTAAGAAAACACTATAAATAAGCGCACTGTATGACGTAATGCAGTTTCATTAGAATTCTTGTCTTTTTATATTGGATGTTTACATTTTTTGATCACAACGAGGCCAAAAGCCAGACCCAGCATGTCCACATACATACTGTACTTTTGGCAATTGAATTGAAAAATAAAGCTGCATATTGCACTCTTTTTGCATGATCTGACATTCTATGTTTCTATGGCAGAAGAGATTCACCAGAAGAATAATCCACTGCTGTCAATGCTCAAGGACGTTTATGTGGAGTCTAAAGATCCAGTTCCTCAGGTTTGAATTTTTTGGATCTTTTGACCTACAGACCAGTTAAATTCAGCAGCCATTACTGTGGTATCAACAAGACACAGTAATATTTATTTATTTATTTATTTATAAATATCATATATTTATTAATTTGCCTTTTAATAAATTGCTGCAATTTTCACCAACAATTGCAAACCAAAATTCCTTAAAATAGATCAACTGCATAGCTATAGAGGGAAAGAAAAATCACAGGGCGCTTCCACCGCATTGAGTAAAACCAAGGAATACACTTCTGATGTGAAGCAAAAGATTGTTACCTGAAAGAAAATGGCTAAAGCATTTAATATTCACCATAAGGGCAATAATGAAGAAGTTTTCTCCAACCTGTCAGGCATTTTAGGAGATTAATGAAAATAAAAAGAAAAAGAAAATAAATTGCAAGAAATTGCAGAGTTACTTTTTCAAGGCAGGCGTTGTGTACACTGTGCAAGCATAATGCTTACTGTAGTTCTAGGCTAAATGTGAACATGTATTTACTCATCTCAGTTGATAGAAACAGATTTCTTCAAAATGATTAAACAGTATTCTTCAAAATGATTAAAAACAGTGAAATGCAAACCTGCAATTATTAAATGTTAACATAAATAAATGTTCTTTATGTATTGTATACCACTGACCTTTGATGATCTGATTCAGCCATATTAATAACCAATAATGACATAAAAAAAAATTGTAGGCAGTATTAACGCATTACAAGCAACTTAAGTAATAAGTAATGGCAGATACTTTGTTTCCCATTTATTGACTATACTACTTTGACACACATTGTGTGCAATGTGTAAATATAGTGGTTACTGTAGTTCTAAATATGAACATGCATTTACTCATCTCATTTGCTTAAAAACAGATTTAGTATTCCTCAAAATGAATAAAAACTGAAAACTCAAAATAGGACGCAAAATTAAGTTAGGGAGTAAGTCATTATTGTAATGCATTACTTTTAAAAGTAACTTTCCCCAACACTATTTGTGGTGTAGAATCTTCTTCTCATGCATGCTATTCTTAATGCAATCCAGAATGGGTTTTTACGTGCCTTACTGCTTTTTTCACTGCAGTTTCAAAGAGAAATGTCCACTGAGTGGTGCTAAAACACAGGTTCAATATGTGAACCTTGGCACATTTTTATTGCGTTGATATAGGTATGTATTGCAGTGGTTCAGAATTGAAATATCCATGTTGCTAAAAGTTCTCTTGTTGGAAACATGCCCTACAACAAATCCAACCCTAAACCTACCCGATAATGTTAACAAATGCAGAAATTAAATAAAAACGCATATGTTGATGTAACGTGCCCTTTCAACTTACTTTTACACAGATTTTAACTGTTTTGTTGAACCATAGTTACAAAGGATTCAAACCTCCTAGCCTCTTAAGTACATCTCTGTACTCCGTGAGCTATCGAACAAACCTACCATCTATGAAAACCCAAAGATATGAAGCTGGATATGTATGATGCTAATGTTCAAAAACTGCACTGCATCTAGTGTTCATTTTGAAAACTTCAATGATATGTACTTGTTGGTACATATTTAGTGTCTCTCTAAAAAGTGCACCAAGGTATGTTTATGCCATGAGACCAGGTAGATCGTTTTGCATGTTTGGTTGTGCTGTTTGCGTTTAATTGCAGAGTTAAAAAATAGATAGTGTGCTCTGCCCTCTGCTGGTGTGGCTGACTCTCTGTGCTCTGTGTGCTGCAGGCGGAAGCAGTTCCAGAGGTTAAGAAGGTCGAGGAGGAGATGCAGCGCAGAGCGCTGAAGTACAGTCTACCGGGCGACTCCTATGGTTACTGTGATGTCACTGATGTGCCGAAAGGCAAACTGTCACTTGTTGAAGCTTTAACTGCCCTAAACAATCACAAACGCTTGCCTAAAACATGGACTCCAGAGAAGCTGGCACAGGAGTACTCTCTGGACCCAAAAGATGCCAAAGCACTGACAGAATTCTTTTTTCCCTTTGACGTAAAAATCATTCCGCCAAAAACAGAGAAGACTAAGCAGATTAAGGATTCTTAGCATATATGAACACTGTCACAAACAGACTCGAGCCGTCTCTGAAACACGCACAGTATCTAAATACATGTGTTTTGACATTTTGCTTGTAGTGTGTTTGTATTATTTGTTTCTGAAGGGCCTGTCATAATTATTTATTAATTTTTTTTGTCTCATTTAAAGCATGGCATATCCCAACATTGTATAACATGAAATGCTACATTATATTTATGTGAACAGTTTGCATCTGTTTTCTCTGACAATAAATCAGTTGCCCCTGCATTGGTCATATTCATCCAGTGTATTCAACATAACATTAGTTTTTATACATTTGTGAACCTGGACCACAAAACCAATTTATTTTGAAATTGAGATTAACAACAACATCCAAGTTTACAAATGCTTTCCATTGTTATGGATTTGTTAGGACAGGGCAATATTTGACTGAGATAAAACTATTTGAAAATCTGGAATCTAAGTTTTGATATATTTGCGGTAAGAAATTTACAAAATAGCTTTACAGATCATGATCTTTACTTAATATCCTAATGATTTTTTTTGCATAAATTAAAAATCATTTTGACCCATACAATGTTTTGTTATACAAATATACCTGGGTGTTTTTGACTGGTCTTCTCAACAAACACACAACATTGACTCGACGTAGCCAACATTTAACAACATTGTAACAACATGACTAAAAGGTTGTTAGTACTACGTTGTGTAATTAAGGTTGTTACTACATTGTCACAATGTTGCTGTTCAACCACGGTTGCGGAAGGTTGTGTTATTGTGCTATTGCAATAAGCACTCTGTTTCTCTCACATGCAGAGAATGAGTGTTACATGATTAAAGCTGGCACACTATATGGGTATACAGCATTTTTTGCTTGCTAAAATTATTTGTTTTCATTGATTCAAGACTCACTGATTCAGTTTCACGTTCAGATTTATTTCATATGAGCCAATTAAGGCAGAAAACGTGATTAATATTTATTAACCCAGCAAGTCATATCGCTTTTCATATTAATCCCTGCTGAAATAGACAGCAAGCTCATTAGGTATGCTGGGCCTTTGCTGGTTTAAGCTGGTCTTTTTCTGGTTTATACTGGTTTATGCTGGTCATGTGCTGGCAAAGGACCAGCTTAAATCAGCATCCCAGCATCAAAACATACCTAACCAGCATTTTTTTCAGCAGGGATATTAGGCATAAATTTAGCATTTAGATAGATAAATACATAGAAATATGCATTTTACAAAAGCCATTTGTTTATGGTGCTGATGGCGAATCCAGACCTGTGTAGCAGGTCACGTTATGCACATGTAAAAACAAAATCTTCCTAGTCTAAATTAGTATTTTGATTGATCTCAGGAGGTTTAGGTTTAACATCTTTTCTGGTGTTGGAATAAATCATTTATTCTGATATTGTGTCTTTTTCTTAGCCCAACAGACTGTTTTCTTTCACGATGAGGTAAGAATAATACATTATTAAATCTTAAGTCTTTTCTATTAAACAATGCCATGGGTCTATTAAAATTCCATTTAATGTGTTTCCACATGGATTCTGAAAGCCAGATTCCAAACATGCACCAGGGGCCCATTTCAGAAAGGAGGTTAAGTGAAAACTCAGAGTATGTTAACCCTGAAATAAGAGAAACTCTGGGT
>JAUMHE010000075.1:571776-591950 GCA_032359235.1 Enteromius mattozi
CTTTACTAGTTACTTGGAAAAAGTAATATTATTACGTAACTCGCGTTACTTGTAATGCGTTACCCCCAACACTGCTTATGACATTGTGATACGTCTTTCACCATTTTAGAGAGTAAGTCACGGAAGAAGAATGGTCAAGTTAAATTATGTTATTTTGGTTTTTATTGTGCAAAAAGAAGTATTCTCCTAGCGTTGCAAAACTTAAGTCACTGATGTCACATGGACTTGTTTTTACTACGTTTCTGGATCTGGATAATTTCACACGTGTATTGCTGTCTATGGAGGGTCAAATGGCCCTCTGATGTCATCAGAAATATCTTAATGTGTAAGAAATGTGTTTGCTAAATGACTAAATGTAATTTTTTTAACCCTGTTCAAACTATTCTTAGCAATATAAAAATTATAGCACACAGTCAATATAATTTTATTTATTTATTTATTTATTTATTTTTAATTGACAAAAAAAGCTAATGGTGCATTCACATTAGGAAAGTATTCCTGCAGGCAAAAAAGGTCTATCCATTCTATATTGTGGATAGAGCAGCAATTAAAACACATCTCACAAAGAAGTCCCTCTTAAATCAATGGGGGGTTATTGTGACTACAATATATGTGTCCCGATATCCAGCTGGAGTTACCTCGGTCTCTCCAGCCAGAGCAGTGCCACGCTCACAAACTCCATTTCCCACAATGCCTCATACCTGGAAGACCATTGAACTCTTGTCCTGCCCTGCCACGGCCAGAAGGGCCGCCATTGAACCCTTGCCTCGCCCTGCTTCGGCTAAGGAAGCTGCTTCTGAGCCTTTGTCATGTCTAGTTACGGTCACGGAGGCAGCTGACCCCTCGTTCTGCCCTACCACAGCCAGGAGGGCCACCACTGAACTCTGCTCCGCCTCGGATGGCTTCTGTGTGGTCTGCGCCACCCTGGAAGATGTGTATGCTGCCGGTCCCGCATTGGAGTTATGCCCTGCACACGCCACTCTGGAAGGCTTTGGAGCAATCTGTCTCGCTCTGGAGAGTCTCAGTTATGCCTGCACCATTGGATGGGTCATGAACCCCCCATCTCTAACGTGACTCTGGGGATTGTATATTACGTTGTGGCTCTCTGAACTGTTGGCCCTGCTGAGACTTTCTGGATGACCTGTCCTGCTACGGTTCTCTGGATTGCCATCCTCACCATGGACATTGATCCTGTTGCCGTCACCAGGGCACCGTTTACCATGGACTCAGACTCATCACGGTTTTCTTGGTCAGGGATCACTGCTCTCTGTTACACTTCTCAGGTAACCCCCTCCTGGACACTAGATTTTTCTAGTGCATCTGGAAACCGCTCCTTGGGGAGGGGCTAGGTCTCCACCAGAGGGCACTCCAGCCAGAGCAGTGCCACGCTTAAATGAGCGTGATTGAAGTGACTTGTGGCCAATTTGTGCTCTGCATTTAACCCACAATGCCTCATACCTGGGACTGAACACACACCTGAACCTCATTACCACACCCACATACTGATTACACACATGTAATTATTGTTTTCATACTGTATTCATATAGAGTGAGAGATTGAGTGTATTGTGACTGCTGACCCTCTCTGTGTCCTGTTTTTTTTTTCTTCTTAAAATTTTGGTTTCCACTACAAGAAAATGGCTTTTGGCAGGAGATTGCAAACTGTCCAAACCTGACTTGTCTGTGGACACACACAAACATCTTGATGGCTCTTGGTTCTTTTGATGTGCACAGAGAGCTATTGTTGCAGTTACAATTCATGGTCTGAACTTTGGTTTGGTGTTGGCCAGGTTACCTCTTTAGCATTTTAAGGTGAGACAAGGCAACTGATCTGTAAAAGGACTTTATTACTGTTCTATGACTGGCATGTACAAGGTACTTTATTTACTACATCTGACAAACAACTGAAGATGCAATTATTGTAAAAAAAATTGTCAAACAGCAATGCAGACTCACACCTGAAATAGACACCTGAACCTCATTACCACACCCACATACTGATTACACACATGTACTTGTTGTGTTCATACTGTATTGCAAAACACTTGCTGCTATTGAGGTGGGATACGGGTAAGGTTAGGGACAGGTTTGGTGGTATGAGTAAGTTTAAGGGTGGGTTAAGGTGTAAGGAATTGGTCAACAGTGTAATTAAATGTAATGTAATTACAGAAATTAATTACAAATTTTTATAAATATAAGTACAATGTAAAAACATTTATGTACACAATAAGTGTCTCACCAGAGGAACTCTGTGTGGAGCGTGCACCAGCGCTGACCCTTGCCAGCCTGTCCCGGGCCCTCCAGAACCCGATTCTGTCTGATTACTTTAGCCAACCAGTTCCCGCTGCCATTTCGCATGACATACCGATCCAAAAACACCAACTGACTCTCTGGCCCATAGAACCAGTTATAGTTGGAATCTGCGATTGCAACCGTTCTCTGAAAACCTGCAGGAGAAAAAATGAATAAATAAATACAATGAAACATTCAAAACCTAATACAAGTGTGAAAGATTACGTAAACTAAAAAGAATTTGTTCTTTTTGTTTCCTACAAACTGCACAATAAGTTTTTATTTTCAGTCAGTCACTAGAAGCTTGTTTGACTGCTGCAGAAGTAAACACTTTTTAATTAACGAGTTTGGGTGAAGATTAAAGGAAGAACAGCAGTTCACTGTGAAAAGGCATATTAAACCTAGCAACCACTAGAAAATATTTAGCAAGAATGAATCACTTTTGTGTAAAAGAACGACAGCAGTAAGTACTGTCTTTAGAGGAAAGCATTTAACTAATGAGAGTTTGATGTTAGTATTTTCCCCAGTTTGTTTTAGTTTCCACAGAGAACCAAAACACTTGCTAGCTACACTGATAGAAATACGAAAATGGCTAAGAAGAGACCATATAGTCCTAACAGTACTGCAGCTGTGTGCATTCCCTGAGGGGATAGACTGAGATTGAGTGTATTGTGACTGCTGACCCTCTCTGTGTCCTGTTTTTTTTTCTTCTTAAAGTTTTGGTTTCCACTACAAGAAAATGGCTTTTGGCCGGAGGTTGCAAACTGTCCAAACCTGACTTGTCTGTGGACACACACAAACAGCTTGACGTCTCTTGGTTCTTTTGATGTGAACAGAGAGCTATTGTTGCAGTTACAATTCATGGTCTGAACTTTGGTTTGGTGTTGGCCAGGTTACCTCTTTAGCATTTTAAGGTGAGACAAGGCAACTGATCTGTAAAAGGACTTTATTACTGTTCTATGACTGGCATGTACAAGGTACTTTATTTACTAAATCTGTCAAACAACTGAAGATGCATTTATGGTAAAAAAAAATTGTCAAACAGCAATGCAGACTTTGCACAAAAAAGACTGGACCCAACTGCAAAATTGCAGCTCACATAAAGCAACTGTTACTCATTTTCAAAATGGGTGATTTACATACTGTAGACCTAAATGAAGAATGAAGGTCTTACCAGGCAACACTGTCCTGTAGAGAAATGCAAAGTGTTTGTGCAGCCAGGGGTGATTGAAGTGGCCAATATCAAAGTGTCTCTGTACCAAAAACATGTACTGAAAGAGCGAACGAGTGGTGTAAGTCCCATATGCCACACCCTCGTACAGAGACCCATCAGTCACATCTTGGAGAAGCACCATGGACTTTTCCATGATGGCAAGAGCCTGTTTTGTCCAGA
The DNA here is from genome assembly GCA_032359235.1 of Enteromius mattozi. Taxonomy (NCBI): domain Eukaryota; kingdom Metazoa; phylum Chordata; class Actinopteri; order Cypriniformes; family Cyprinidae; genus Enteromius; species Enteromius mattozi. The sequence continues at coordinate 575,462 of JAUMHE010000075.1, forward strand.
GGTAGGCTTCCTGGAGGTATCCTGAAATACAGAGCAAAGAAGTTAAAATGGCAGCATGGAGAACAATTTGTGATCAGAAGGCAGCTTTCATAAATATTGGTGCACTCTGGCCTAGTGCGGTCAAATTATTAATCAAAATCAAATCAAATTCAAATTCAAAATTAAAGTTTTGTTTACTAATATATATTTTATATGTTTATTCATTTATATTTTTATATTACACATGTATACATGCTTGTGTTTGTATTTATAATTAATTTACACAGTGCACACCCATATATTATGCAAACAAAAACTTATTTTGGATGTGATTAATTATTTGACAGCACTACTTTGGACATTATCTATTAACATGTTAATATAGCAAAACAACAAACAAACAAAAAACACTACTATTTAAGTTTGAATTCTCAATTATATTCTCTTTTAAACACTATTATTATGTTCTCCAATAATGCATTAAAAACAACAGTATTGTGAAATATTACTATTTAAAATAATTATTTAAAAATGTAATATATTCATTTGTCATGTTGATGCATCATTACTCCAGTCTTCAGGGTCACATGATCCTTCAGATATCGTTCTAATCATTCTTTTGTGAAAACCATAATGCATTACTTTGACCTCTTGAGTGTCAGGGCAATTAATGGATCTTTTTGCTAGAGTTAGTTTATTTAAAGAAAAACTGAAAACACTTAAGGATTATAGGACACAGGTGAAACTAATCAGAAGCAAGGAAACATAAAATAGATACTAGATAGCTATATGGAAACAAATTACTGAATTGAAGAACTAGCAACCAAAAGGGCAACTGAACACATGGAAGCATCACAGTTTGTACATTTACATGCATGAGACTCAAGATTGCCTAAGGTGAAACAAATCCAAAAATGAACAAAATTTTTGTTTGTTTATCCATATAACAACATAATATAGCTAAACAATTTAATTCCTTAAATGGTGTAAGGACTAAGGAGCACTCAATTCTTTACAAAAAGTTCCAAGAGTAGCCTAATGCTTTCTGCAATAAGTAGTTTTCTCATGTGCATGTACTGTGTCAGCAAAAAGCAGTTCCGTTACATCTAGCTCATTTCAGCTTAGAGAGATCATACAGAAACCACATCACTTTAACCTCATCAAGTTACGTTTGATGGTATAAACGATGAATTGTACAAGTTGTAATTATGACCTTGGGAATCAGAAGACACACAGACAATAAGACTCTTTGCAAACCTTAGTAAACCTTTGTGAATTCCTGTACTAATTTGAGCTGAACTCTTAGTATAACACCACCTTTGATATGCACAGCAAGACTTAATTTCAGAAAAATGTTTCAAATGTACTCCCTCCTCCTCTGTATGCTTGGAAGAGTATGAGAAGAAACACATAAATATTTAGACCACAGCTCATCAGTTTATTGAGTAATCCTGTCACACCACAAAATTCCTGGAACAGACTAAAGTCCACCCACAAACAGCTATCCAAGTTATTCTTTACACACACACACAGAGGAATTACACTTAGTGAACAACAGCATTTACACAAACATGATATTACCCTGCTCTGTGGATTCAGATGGCAGAAATCCAGCTCTTAAGCTCAATTTATCAAAGCACAAACGATATACTTTCTGGCTGCACAATATCAAGGAAACATCCACACTAGAAAACACCCTTCATGCCACAAAGCCCTTAATTTTTTTTCCAACTAAATATTTATCTTATTTTTATTGCTTTTGACATTATATCTTTTTTTAAATTTCAGTTTTTCTGACAGTCTTTTTCTGTTACATTTCACAAAAAGCACCTAGTATGTTCCAATATCAGTCATGTAATTTTGAGCTCAATGAAGGCATGGTTGAGAACGTTATGTTTGGAGAGTCATACCACCACCACACCACTTATGCTATTTCTGCTGTTTGTGTACTGTGTACACAATTGACTAAATGTGCAGTGTACAACCAGAGTACACAGCTGTACCATACAGCTCAACGACAGAATATATATTTAATATACAAATATAATGTATCTTAAATATATATACATATGTTTATATGTATTTACTGTATATATACATAATAAACATACACAGTACATACACGTATATTATGTAAATAAAAACTTTTATTTAGGAGGTGATTAATCGTTTGATGGCACTAATTCCAACATGCGTTACAGGGCTGAATAAAAACTTTGCTGTTTCCTGCCCTTGTGTAAAGCAATACATTTTAGCACACTTTATAATCATTTTAAGGCCAATTCACACCGCACAGACAAACGCCAACAGACTCCAACAGACTAGTTGGCTGTTGTCTTTAGAATCTTCTGAAAAATAATAGTCATGTTCACACCGCACCAACAGACACTGACCAACTGTGAAACCGATTGGGAAAAAAAATAGATGATCCTATACTGTCTTTTAATTAAGGCATTACTGACAATGTCATTTCTATTAAAATTTGAATATCAAATGTAATATTGATAACAAGCTATAGTTGAAATTCTATTAAATACTAAAGAAGCACATTCATAAAGTCAACAGTAATTTCAAAGAGAAGGTCTCAGTAGATCAGATGAAGCTCGTTCCAGCACAGAGGAAATGTGAGAGCGTTTTGGAAAGTGACTTTGTACTTTGTTGTGAAGGACGCACGCTTAGGACAGGACAGACGCTTAGGACTTTGCTGAGGTAGGAAAGTGCTGTATAGTGGTAGCTCTCATGGCCAAAATTAGAGCCTTGAGTTTGATATAGGGAGCTACAGATAAAGTGACGTGAGACCAAACCACTGTGATGCGGGCTGTTTTTGGTTGACTGAGGATTAGATGTGCCATGTAAGAAAGTGTCAAACTGCAAAACCAGGCAGTCATCATAAAACGCCAAGTGAAATTTAAGTGGCAAATAAAGACCTACGCACAAGTTTATGACTGTCCTGACCTGCGAGATGTAGAAATGATGGGTTGGTTGGGATTTCTAGGATCTTTGTGTATATATATATATATATATATATATATACACACAGACTTTTTTTTTTTTTACAGATTTCTATTTGTACTTTTTGCTGAATCAAAGTTTTGGTTGCATGGACTTTAAGCAAATGGAAGGAAGTCTTATGGGTTTGGAACGACATGAGGGTGAGTGAAAGATGATAGAATTTTTTATTTTTAGGTGACCTAACACTTTTAGTGGCTGTTCCTTGTGGATCAAACTCCACAAACCCACATCATTTACTGTATTTCAATGCTGTTTTTTATACAGAATCTTCTGCTATGAAACTGAGCTGGGGATGCTGGGAAGAGTGGGGTAAAACGAACCTCCAGATATTTGGACAGATATGAGAGAAGCTGATTCAAAAAGGAAAAAGAACGGCAGAACGGCAGGACATACTTTCATAGCCAAAAACTACAGATTATATTATGAATAGCTGCAGGGGAGGAATATAGACAGAGAGAAACACAAAAGAGCAAGAGAGAGAAGGGAAAATATCTGTTCTGAAATACTGAGGTCATGTGGAGAACTGCTTCACTGGAGAAATAATTACAGAGGCTTAAGTTCAGCTCTGCAGAATGACCCTGAGCAGCCTTAAATTCCAGGCAGGAATGCTGAGCGAGGGGGCAGACCCTTCATCTTCATAACGTGTGTGTGTGTGTGTGTGTGGGGCAATACACTGAACTTTCTCCAAAAACCATATGTCAGTTCACGTGGGAGTAACACATTGTGCACAGATTTAGAGACAGGGTTCTAAAACAAAGAATTTAAATTCCGCTTGGTATTAAAATAAAGTTTTCTATTCAATATGGTAATAAAAAGAGTTTTACTTTTTTCTTATATTAAAAAAACAGAAGTAACATCATTACTTTGAACAGCATGTCACAGATGCTGTTCGTAGAGGCAGAGAAATTATAAAGTGTACCAGTAAAATACCAGATTAAAGTAAAATTTATCACAACACAATAAGTGTATTTGTTTCAAATAACAGTTACTAATATATATATATATATATATATTTTTTTTTCAGGTTGCTGTGTACCCATGAAAATTAAAACAAATTATTAAATGATTATGGTTTTAGAACAATGTCTTACTTAAATTAAGTTAGATGTATGGTACATCTTGTCCTAAGGTAGGGTTAAACTGAAATCCTAACGTAGGGTTAAAATGAAAATTAAACTACATTCAAAATTATTTTTAGTTTGATTTAATAATAACTTCAAAATTCATACTTTTAAATATGCTTCAACATGTGGCTTAAACTAACTAATTTCAATTCAATTAGGAATTGAATATATTAATACTGTAATCCATTGGCTGAACTTCCACCAACATGATGTTTTATCCCTCAACCTCAATTTTGACAAAACTTTCACCATTATGACCATGTTTAGGAGCCTACACTTTGCTCTCCTGACAATCTACATGTGCTTGAGTCAAAATAAATTAAGCATTTGAATACTTTTATTGTCATCTAGAAACATGGGGTGGCTCAAATTACCCACTTGCTCATCTTACCCCTTTCTCTCTTAGCTACACAAAAAATATGTTTGGGGTATGATGGCTGTCATATGATGTAACTTGCCCTAATGGATCCCTTGATGGATCATATACAGGTATGCCGATGATTTCACACTGTAAAGCAATGCCAGACTCACCTTGGTTCATGACCACGAGGCTGCCAGTCAGAAGAGCGACACAGTTGGTGGGCTGGTGGTTGTGGAGGTACTGGAATCCCCAGCCGCGGTGGTAAGATTTCTCATACATGTATCGTGAAGCATTCCCAATCACCTGCAGGAAGCGCTCCTGCTGAACTTTACTGAGGTACTCGTACAGGAAGTCATACGCTGTAGCAAAGCCCACCAGAGAGTGAGCTATGGGAACCTCATCCCACGGAGCATCTTTCACCATCCTGAAACAAAACAGCTGCCTTTAAAACTCAACATCTCATAGTCAAATAATTTTTAAAGCTTTTAGAAATAGCTCAGAAAAACAACCATTGTAGTTAATGGCTTTTGAGAGCAAAGCTAATTCTTGTCATGTGAAGTGACCAAAAAAATAAGCTGATATCAATTACTGAAGCTTTGATCAGAAGACGTGTCATGTCTGGCTATATATGAAGAGTTTATTTGCAAAAACATAACAGTTTTGCTTTGTTTTTTTCATTTTCAAAACGCATGTTTTTATTCTGTTATTCTGTTAGTTAGCCGCTTTTTTAACCTAGTCAAAACAACCCAACTGCACTTTGATCAGTTGGAATGCATAAACTCTCACTGTTCATTTTTAACAAACCTGGTTCTTTTATTTCAGCAAATAATAAGCAGAGTAGTAAATATCGTAAACAAATGTCAGCAATATATATGTCACGTGTGCTGTCTGTTTGGTTTTGTTTTGTGTCTTCCTGGTTTTCCTAATTTGGTCATGTTCCTTGTCTTGTTTAGTTTGATTAATTAACTTGTGTCCACCTGTGCTCCTCACCTGTTTTCAGTGCTCCCTGAGTGTTTTCCTGTGTTTAAAAGCCTGTTCTGTTTTGATTGTCGGTCCACAATGTTACCATATGTGTGTTAACTACCCTGCCTGTCTGGAGAATTAAAGATTTGTCATTTCGTGAATTCAAATCTGCCTTTGTGCTTTCCTGCATCACACGCCCTGACAATATACAGTAATTCACAGGTGTACAACATTTAAATCATGAAACACTAACCTAATAGAAAGAGCATTAGGTCAGATTAATTAAATATTCAAATATACTAATAGAATACATTTATATTGTGTTTTACCAAACATGACATTAGACGTGAAATATGGCTTTGGATGCAAATGTTACTGTTTTATCTAAAGAGAGCTGCTTTATAACCAATGTGCATATAGATTAATGTCCACACTACAGCATATTTAATCATTTAAGATACAAGCGAAGTGCATTTCAACTACAATTCACAGGTCAGTATTAACATCTAGAAGTGAAATGGAGGAACAAAATATAGTTGTTAACTAACCTGCGTGGTCTACGAGTTTCGTGTGTTTACAGCAAAGCAATATGTGAACGACTATTTGTAAGTAATTTTGGTAAGAAAGTTGAATTTCTGTAAATTTTCATATTTAAGCTTCTACAGAGCAGTGGATGCTGTAGACCTGAATCTATACCTACACTCTGGAGCCTGAGTAATAATGACAACAATGTTACGAGTTCCAGAAGTTGGAGGTTTGTGTAAGGCTGGTCCTGGTTGGCCACTACATGCTGGCGGTAGTGTAAATGAGAGTGTAGAACCACAGCAGTTAACCCAACCATCCACACACAGCTTTGAGCCACATCTTAACACACTAGAGTAGGTGCGGAAAAACTTGCACTTGGAATATTTAGGACTTGGAAATATGTTTAAGAGCTGTGCACACGTATGAGAACTCAAAACCACTCTAACATAACTCCAAATTTTCCAGCAATAGTCTGGCTTACGCATATAACCCAGGTTCAAGGAATGTGATGCTGCTTTAGTAGCCAGTGGGAGCTCTGCCTAAAGGTGAATCATTCCACAAGATCATCCCAATTTCGAGACAAAGACTGTTGTGTTTCTGAATAAATCAGACAAATGAATGATTCAGTGATTCACTGTCATGACTCAAGACAGTCACTTGCCCCCACTATCCAAGAACAGGAACTAACTTGTATAAGTAAGACAAATGCCATCCATAACTGTTCACAAGTGTTTAGACAACTGAAGATGCATAGGTGGAGCCATTTTGCAATTTCTGTTATGCAAGAGGCAGAGGTCACACACTTTCCGAATAAGGACGAATGTGACAGAATGAAATGATGACAGTGGAATCTGGGTCAATGTGACTCACATTTCTGTGAACAAGTTAAATCCATTGGCTAATTTTTGTTTTGCATATTAAATACACGGAAAGCAGATTTTGTGGGGACAGCAATTAAGCCTTTGATAAATTTGATGGGCTACATATCTAAGCTTTCAGGGAGTTATCACAAGGGCTTCCAAACCTCTAAAAGTCCTTCAATTTGAAAACATCTTTAAAAGGACATTTCACCCAAAAATGAAAATTATGTCATCAAAAAGTTGTTCCAAAGCTGTAGGAATTTATTTCTTCTACTGAAAGCAAAAATAAACATTTTAAAGTATGTGGACAACCAAACAGTTGCTGGAGTATTTATTTATTTATTTTTCATACCTTGGAAGTCAGTGGGTACCAGCAACTGTGTGATTACCCACATTCTTTAAAATGTTCTCTTTTATGTTGAACAAAAGAAGAAGAAGAAAAAAACAGGCTTGGAACAATCTGAGGGTGAGTAAATCACAACAGAATGTTCTTTTTCTATCCCTTTTAGAGCATTTCTGAGATTTTACTTTTAAGTCCAGATCAAACTATGCAGTTATTTTTTTGGCAATCATATAGGAACACATTGATCTTCATAAACTGATATCAGAGGCAAGGTAAGAGCATATGAAGCATTAGGTACAAGTTAAGACATATCAGAGGCGAGTCTAACTGTCACTCACTGCATTCAAGGCTTTTGTGGTTGTAGTGTCAGAGGCAGGTTTGGCTTGTCAACATTTTAGAGATAATGCACAGGAAGCAATGTGGTTGAAAAAGCAAGTTTCTGCAAAAGTATTATCAAAATTTTGAAGCTCTAGACTGCTAAAGGTGCAGTGACAGTGAACACACAGCAGAGGCTATGCACAGAATTTTCACAGAGAAATCCTGATTCAGGAAGGCGTTTCCAATTTTTTTTTTTCTACATGTAAATGCAAACCACACGTTTCTGAAAAGATAATAATTGTGGAATAGAATGTGTTAAACTGACATAATACTAATAATAGAATTAATAACGCTTTATGATTTAGTACAGGGGCGGAGTATCAAACATGATTTGTGTTATAGTTGGATCTAATCAAGTATAGTCATGGCCAGTATAAAAGGTGTTTATTGTGCTTCATCTGGGTTTGAGAATAGCACACTTGGCAAAAATCAAATGTAGAAATGTAGATACGTTTGCAGAAAGAAACAAATGGCTGTATAGGAGAGGTTATGCAGACCAGAAGTGGAAATGAAGTTTTGGTGTATTATATTAGTTTAAAACCTAACATTCTCTCTAAGAACAATCTAGATTCATCAATACTAAAAAGAAGACTTCACTGTCAAATGATTAATTGCATCCAAAATAAAAGTTTTTGTTTATGTAATATATGTGTGTGTACGGTGTATATTTATTATGTATTCACATACATCCAGTACACATTTTGAAAATATTATTTTCAAATAATTATATGTATTTAAATGTATATATAAAATTTTTAATTAAATATAAATATATATTTAATATACAAATATAAATTTTTTCTTAAATATATACATTTATGTATGTATATATAATAAATATACAAAGTACACACACATATATTATGTAAATCACGATTAATCATTTGACAGCATTAGTTTTAACATTACATAAAATTGCTAAATCGTATGTATTTTATGATTTGCCAATTCGTATGAATTTGGACGAATGACCTACACCTATATCCCTGCCCTAAAAATATGTAAAAATAAAATAAAATATGTACGAATTGGTCGTTAGACTGTGTTGGTCAGACAGAAAGACAAGACAGCAAGGAGTTGTATATTTTGAAGTAGCCTATCACAATGATTCCGATATTGCATATTGCAATATTTATAATTGCAGTATCTCGCCATATTGTGCAGCCCTACTCATTTCACAGACATAGCTTCTTTTAAGGCTAAGCAGCACATGAAATGCATAAGCTCAGACACAAACGCACACACTACTTTACCAGTTAGGCTGCGCAGCCATGCGCTCCATGTATTCCTTGGCTACGTCCAGTGCACCTGCGCGGTGTGGGTACAGGAGGCAGAACATAGAGAGCAGGCCTAAGTTGTTCCCATAGACTTCATTCCAGCGGGCACTAAATTCAGCAGGGCTCCAAGGTGGCAGATACTCCTCCGGTCGCTCCAGTATGGTCTCCCCGGCCTCCCGGATCTGTTGGGCCAAAGCCTTGTGTGTCCCTACCGCCGCCCGCTGCAGCTCCTCAACCTCTGTCCGGCCAAAGTACAGCATCGGGTGAGTTCCCTCGTAGTTTCCTCCAAGGAACGGAATGCCTCCGCTGGGGTCCACTTTAGCCAGAGCCGGGGACACTAGAATCCACAGTGCACTTATAAAGAACACTGTCGGTGCCCCACGGGTGTAAGTTCTCATTCTGGCATCAGAGAGGCAGAGACCACATCACCTTGCTCCCTCTCAGCTGAGGAGACAGAAAGATAGAGACATTATTTTCCCTGCTACACTGTGCTGGGTCTGAATGCCTGCAGTAATTAGAGCCAGCTGTAGAGCTGATCTCTCCGCGTTTTTCTATGCATTTATGAAACGGAGACGAAAGTTCACCCTGCCGCCTTTCTTCATCAGGCTCAAAGGAAACACCTTTTGCCTGAAAGCTCCCTATTTTCAGCACTCAAAAACACAGTTAATCAAAACTTCAAAGTCACCATGTATGAATGGTAACAATGGAGTGTTTGAGTAGAGTTTGAGCAAATTTTAGCCATTGCTGTTTCTAAACCGCTTTCCAGAACACACCTCCACAACTTGCCATGCATCAGTTGGTCAGATAAAATATTAGGGCAGGATCGGGAAAGATCCTTGAGTTAGTTTTCAAACTCAGGACATCCATAGCACAACCGCTGCATGTCAGTGCACTTGATGAACAAATCATGTAAGAATAATACTTTTTTATACCACTAATACCACAGAGCATATTTTCCACAATCATCCAAAAACAAACAGAGAAACACCACTGTAGAGTTTTATAAAGTTAACCAGGGTAATGCTAACTTTCAGTATGGCCAAAACATTTTTCCAGCAACATATAATATATATGTATCCAGAGTAATTAGTCACATGCCATTTGTAGCATCATTATTGGCTCAGAATTAAATATCCAAGGGGGTCATTCATTAGTCTAGCCATTGCCATTGAGATGTATGGAAATTATAATATATAGCTTTCTCCAGGAATCACAGACCTCCTTGGTTTGAACAAACAAAGCCACAGTGTTTACACTTTTGAGGAAGCCAACCTACTTATAGCTGACTGGGCATACAAGCTGAGAAAGGTGAAAGTAAATGAATGTTCACCCTCAGTGAATAATCAGCAAAACAACAGCTGAACAGACACAGAGACTGCTTACCATATGTTTTGATTAGCAGCGTTTAAAGATTGTTGTGTCTGAGAACAGTCAGAACTTGCTAATATTCAGTGAACCACAACTGCGTCTCTCCAAGAGCAGGAATGTGAGCTCTCTGCTCCTCCTCCAGACTGACTAACACGCCGTTGGTCAAATGGAAAATTAGCTGGTCCAGTTTTATGGGGTGTCTAGACATGTGTCCAGTGCAGCCGGTATCTATTACCCCTGTCTTAAAACACACACACACATTCACGTTTACTTAGCTATCTAAATGGGGACATTCCATAGGTGTAATGCTGTTTATACTGTACAGACTGTATGTGGTATTGCCCTAGACCTAAACCTACCCCTTAAAGGAAACTTTGTGTATTTTTAGATTTTTTTAAAAAACTTTTAGTTTATTTTTAAACCGTTTTACAAATGGGGACGTCCCCAAAGGGAGGATTTGGAGATTTTGTCAGGTTTACCTCACTTTTGGGTACAAATTTGTCCCCAAAATTTGGTTTAGTAGGAACACACACACACACACAGAGAAAAAACAAAGCCTTTAACTCAAATATGAATGTTGCTCAATATATGAGTGATCTAATCACATCTTAAGCTGCATCATTAATTCATAATTTCCATCCAGTTAGTACTGCACTCACTGGACTCCAGATAAATCTTTAGGAAAGGTAAAACCAGAGGGCAAGTCACAGCAGTGGCCCTTGACCTCTGAACCTCTGCATTCCAGCTAGGAAACACATGGTCAAACAACTAATGCTTGCATTAGCTGTGTGTGAAGGATCGGAGCACACACACTTAAAGATGTAGAGATCAGGCTTGTTTAATTAAGTTCTCTTAAAAAAAGAAGAAGCTTCATTATGTAATTTCTGATGTCCTTCTATAGCCTAAATAAAAACACATCAACGACAGAGATATCTAATTATGTTCTTTAGCTAACCAATTTGTTTTTTATAAAACAAATAATGACATTTCCAATTTAGGTCACGCATACTTATCGCAAAAAATCCCAAATGAAAGAGGTACGAAAACATTAAAAAATTAAACACGATTTAAATAAAGCGATTTATCAAATGTATGCATTATTGTTGACAAGTAAAAAAAATATCTTTAACTTTTTTTAGGCTTCGTTTGAGGATTCACTGCTAGAATCTGGAGCTCAAAACGCTCTTTAAAGTTCAAAACACGAAAACTTAAATCAAATCGTAAGAAAAGTTATGCGTTCCGTTACCTCTCAGATCCACTGGTGTTATCTTAACCTTGCCAAAAACCGCCGAAATCATGGGTCTCATGCCTGATGGAAAGCATCCGTGGGCCTGAAAGAGTTTGTCGTCAACAGATGCGCAGAACCGCAATCAGCTGCGCAGTAAGAAAGTCAGTAAAGCAACGTCACATCTGCTGGAGGAGGCGCGCTTCGGAGGAGAGGGAGGGGAAAGAGTCATCCCCCGCGGGTCCGACTGCTTTCTCTCTGTTTTCAGTAACACTTTTAATGTAACCTGTTTATACAATAACCAAGCTTCTTAAAAGATTCTAATGAAATTTGGGTAGTAGATATTTTTATTTTCGAGAGTTGTGGTTTTTACGTTATACCATCTAAACTGGAATTATTACTGTGATTTGTTAGTCTAATTCTCTTTAAATTTTATTTAACTGACAACAGTACAAAGAAAAGATTTCCAAAGTTTTCACTGACCAACGTAAATGTATTTTGTAAATATGAACAAATTTAGTTTTTGACGGCTGCAACACATTACAAAAAAGTTGGACAGAGGCAAGACAAAAGTGAAAGTTATAAAACTTCCATTATCCACGTGTTTTGAAACAGTTCACAGTAAACAGGTGAATTGGTATAAGGTTTGGACATATTTTCTTTGTACTTTTGTCAGTTAAATAAAAGAGAATTAAAGTTAAAGAGAATTAAGAAATCAGATTTTTGATATTAATGCATTTTACAAAATGCCCTCACTTCTCTGGAATTGGTTGAATTTTCTCTCTCTCTCTCTCTCTCACCTTCCTTTAATTTTTAACTATACTTAAAATATTGCATTGACTAGCTTAGTTGTATTTCTTAAACTTATGTCAAATAACAATTTAAAGTGAATTAGTGTAGGCAAAAAATAAAGAAATTAATTAAAAAGGAGAAAAAAATGAGATCTTGGTTGTCAACTATTCAAAATGAATATTACTAAATATGTATCATTTATATTTAAATGTGAAATAATGAAATGGCTTTATTTGTGTCTTTGCTTTTACCTTTTACCCATCTCCTTTAAAAAGAAAAAAACATCATGCTCTTGAATGTGAACAATAAGCAAATATTGCACAATTTGCAAATACACAGTGGCAACAATCAAGAGCAACAACACATTCAATCTTTTATACACTGATTACACTTTTTCATTTAATTTTTTTTTATTTTATCTGCACATATGAACACTTTCCCTGCACCTCAATAAACAAGCACTAGTGCTACTCACGACATACAGAAGAGGAGACATTTTTTTTTTTTTTACATTTCAAAAAAATTGGTCATGCTTATGATGAGGGTTTCCACAGTTCTGTACCCATGATGAAGCTGCCTAGTGTCACTTAATACTCATTTTTGATCATCTCTGCAAAACTGTTATCATGCAGTGTGATTTAACACTGTACCTTTTTTTTATGTAAAATCCATTACAGCCTACCACTGCAGAAACCTCATCAGAGCACTCAACATAAAAACATCAACTCCACTTACATTGCTTTAAACAAATCATTATTAAAGCTCAGGGCCAGCACAAACATGAAACAAATAACAGGTTTTAGATGAGAGATGTGCCCTGACACATAAAATCACTAAATGGGTGGGTAAAGCTTGGCACCATTCAACACCGGTCCTGCGCATGACAGAAACTGACTGTTTACATTGACATTTTTTTACACAATATGTTACTATAACGTTACATACACAGAAAAAAAAATCACTCCTCTTCATTCAATAACAATGAAGACCTGAAAGGCATTTACAAGGAATAATTCACCACGAAATGACAATTCATTCTTTACTCACCTTGTGCTGTTCCAAACTTAAATGACTTTCTATTGTCCTTGAAACGTCTAAAACATACATAGGAATTGTTTACTATATTTCAAGTGAGGAACGGACCAAAATTTGAGTCCTCTTACACTGATAAACTTTCCTATCAGTGAGCTGTTAACCTGAGAACTGCTGTAACTGGATTATCAAGTCTGCAAAGTTAAACAAATCAGTCTGACTGTAAACACATCATTTACTAGATCAACGAGAAAAGAACCACCTCAAAATACCAGTTAATTCAGTGATCCAGTACTTGAGTTCAACTGACTAAATCAGTGAACTGATGCAAGGGCTCTATAGTTAACAACTCGCTGGAGGGAAAATAGCAACAAAGGTGGCTCTTGTGGCATCAGAAGACTTGAAATAGACTAGTTTCTGGTGCTTTTATTTCTGTCCTTCTTACAAACTTTATACTGTTGCTGTATGGAAAGAGCTTTAAGAAGATTCTTAAATAAATCCTTTATGTTCCATCGACAGTTCAATGGTTTAGAACAACATAATGGTGAATTAATTCCAACAAATTTTTAGTTTTAGGTAAACTATTCCTTTTATTACTGGCGTTTGGAAGTATGACATCCATTTCTCCATTTGTCACAGAAACGTCTGCAGAATACAGTAAGCTACAGTAAACTAAAGTATTGAATCAAACAATCAAATGATGGAAAGTAAAACAAACTACATTATTCTATAATGAACCGGTTCAGATCATCTCAAAAAATCAACCAGTCATAAAAAGAGCAAAGAACTCATGGCTGTTTCTTGATTGCATGATTATTCAATAGAATTTGTGCTTGCTTTCCTTAGAAAATGTTTACAACAGCTGCAAGAACAAATCCTCTGAGGTCATATAACATTCCCTTCATAAAAACCAAACCAAACCAAACCAAACAAAACAAAACAAAAACACACAGCTCATGGGAAAGCTGTTTTTTTTCTCTATACTCCATTAAAAGTAGTTTAATGGTAGTGGGTACACAATGTTGGGTTTGACACGATACACTGTGACTTCCTCCTACATCCAATGATCAATGTACAGATATTCAGCATGTGTACAGACACAACTTCATACCGTGTATGCAGTAGAGATTCAGAAAGGGGTGAGAAGAAAATACACAGACAGTGCTCTGAGAGTTACATTCACACAGCTTTATCACTGATTGGACGAATGGATGGTCTAGCTCTCTGGAGAAGCTCCAGAACGTAACGGTGAAACAATCTCTTGGTCTATGCTGACAGGCGTGAGGGTTCAGGGCTAGTTCTCATCCCATTTCAGCAGTGAGTCTGGAGGTCTGGGGTAATAACCTGTCGTGATGGGCTTATCCGAAGAGAATCTCTGGAACTTAAAGTCTAGAGGAAGATCTAGAAGAGAGACGGAACAGGTCATTTGATTGGTCATTTCCAGTTTGCTCAACAAATCGGCTCGTTCAACAGCACACACGTCACGCTTTCAATCCAACAGCTCCCGAAGTTTTTTGACATGTTTAAAAATGATCGTGAGGTCGGGAAGTGCTCGTAAGGCACTCTGCTCATCTCGTAATTTCTCACACACCATACGAGCCCCGACCATACGAGTAGAGACGATTTCCTCCGATAACCAAAAAAATCTCATGCGAGCTCGTACGACCTCAAAAATCGCACCATGTACGCCCGCCTTAAGGGTCACTTTTTTGAAATTGAAATGTATACATCATCTAAAAGCTGAAAAAATATTTTTTTTTTATTGATGTATGGTTTAGGACAATAATTGGCTGAGATACAACTAAAAAATCTGGAATCTGAGGGTGCAAAAGAAACAAAACAAAAAACAAAAATAAATTAATAAATAAAAATATTGAGAAAATATTTTTGAGAAAGCTTTCCATTGCAATACATATTTATAATCGTAAATTGGGTTTTGATATATTTATGGTAGGAAATTTACAAAATATCTTCATGGAAACCTAGTGATTTTTGCCATAAAAGAAAAATAGATAATTTTGATCCATACAATGTATTGTTGGCTATTGCTATAAATATGCCTGTGCTATTTATGACTGGTTTTGTGCTCCAGGGTCACATATGTACAGTAATAGGAACATTAAATGTTTACACTAAAAAAGTCTTAAGACTGAAATATTTAATTTATATAGCCTTTTAAAAAATGCCCAAGATGGTTGGAAACAACTGTACCAATACCTTTTTATGCCAAATAGGTAATAATAAAATTAATTGCTATAGATATTACTGAATAATAATTATTTTTATCTTTCAGAAATATGTGCTTAAAGATAAATTATCTAAAATAGACTAAATTATATAAATATACTGATAACCTAATCAGTCAAAATAATTTTTAAAATGTAATATTACATGTAATACTTTCATTAGTTATTTAAAGTTATTTAAAATAAGATCGATCACAAATAACCTTTTGCACAAGGGTCCAGGCCCAGCATTAAACTGCCTGAAACAGTAATTTTTACATCTTAGATTTTTAGCTTCACTGTATATACTGAATACATCACTGCAGAAGCAGCTAGCAGGGTGTGATCGATCTGCAAATTTGCAAGTTGCATTTGGCGCAACCTTGGTTCAGATAAATTACATGCACAAATACCTACAGCACACACTAAAAGAAAGGTGCCCTGTAATGGTGGAGGATTAAATTCATGCGAGTAGATCACATACTAAGCCAATGAAAAGTTGTAAATAGAGGCGAATTCACGCCAGGCGATGCGAAAGACGGAAATGTGCGATATTCGCTTCAATCATGTCTTCCGTGCAAGTTCAAAAATGTCAACTTTAGCAGAAAATTCGCATGATGTGCAAGCCAATCAGTGAAGAGCTTATTGACATGTTTGGTTAAATCAAATGAAAGAAAGCATCATTGTAGCCATCTGGAGAATACAAAACTCCAGTGTAGTGGGATTATTTTATTAACACGGCTACAGAGATGCTATCAATAATAAACGATTATATCAGTATATATACAGCAGTGTTAAGTAAAATATAACACAAATTAATGCAGGATCAATAAATGTTATTCATCCTCCTCTGGATGGTGCTGTGCTTGTCGCCATATGGTTTTTCAACAGGTACAAAACAGCGTTTGTAGTTATCTCCACCATAGATGACTGCATTGTGTTATTATTAAAGTGAAAGTGAAAGTGAAGTGACTTGTGGCCAGGTATGGTGACCCATACCTGGAATTTGTGCTCTGCATTTAACC
>JAUMHE010000075.1:592050-604624 GCA_032359235.1 Enteromius mattozi
CTGCCGGACCTGGGACTCGAACCCGCGACTTTTGGGTTACAAGCCCAACTCCCTATCCATTAGGCCACGACTGCCCCCCAAATTTTAACATGTTAAAGCTAAAATGTTCCAAGGGGCAGAGTACTTATGTGTATATGCATATGAGTTGTGATACTCTCTAAAGTAGCAGAAAACATAACTCGGGGGGAAAAATGTACATATATGCAATACATATATAGAATCGTAATTTTTTTTTATATTTTGATATATTTATGGTAGGATATTTACAAAATATCTTCATGGAAACCTAATGATTTTTGCCATAAAAGAAAAATAGATCATTTTGATCCATACAATGTATTGGTGGCTATTGCTATAAATATACTCTCTAAAATGGCGGAAGACATAACTCTGGGGAAGAATGGTTAAATATTTTGGTTTTCTTTGCGCAAAAAAAAAGTATTCTTATAGCATTGAAAAACTGTAGTTGAGCTACTGCTGTCACATTGACTGTTTTACTGATGTATTTACTACGTTTCTGGACCTGGATCACTTCAGTTGTGTTGCTGCCTATGGAGGGTCAGATGGTTCTCCGATTTCAACAAAAACATTTTAATTTGTGTTCTGAAGATGAACGGATTTGGAATATCACAAGGGTGAGTAATTAATGTCAATTTTCATTTTAGGGTGAACTAACCCTTTAAGATTCAGCAAACTCTACAAACGATACTAAGTCATTGGAACCTCATTCTTTCATGTTGAGGCTACGGTTTGGAATAAAGTGATTTCAGTTTGGAATTTGTTAAATATATACAGCTGGAGCCAATACTAAAGGTCTAAATCTTTCAGAATAAATCTTAAAAGAAAACAATGCAATTTTTTAAAGTTACGATGTACATAATAAAATAGTTAAGATTTCGCACCATTTCTAATTCAGAAAATTTCTAAATTACAAACAAAAATGCATACTGGAAGTACCAGTCTCAGACTTTTTGACCTCTCTGTAGGTTTAATACACTTACCTGCTATAGCCTCGATGCTGGGTATAGCCATGGTGCTGTATGTGTGGATACTGTGGCAACACCAGGTGAGCCTCTGTGTTTCCTCTCCTTCACTCTTTTGCACATCCACAAAATATGAGCCCCATTGGTTTGAAACAGCTGAAGGAGATTTCATTCCTTGATCCTAGGAGAAAGATTATGAGAAACAGATTTTGAGAAAGAGCACAAGGTCAGACATACCTGACAAACCCATGTGTCCATCATCAGACATAATTCTACATAATTCAGCATTCACAATACTAAGAGATTGTGTTGAGATTTACAGTACATGATATACTGTAGCATTTAGTTTAAAATAGGTCAAAGGTCTGATGTCTTCAAAAAAAGAATGCTAAATGCAAAAAATTAAATAACCATTCAATAGTGCATAACTGGGAAAGCAAAAACAATAGGCTTAATAGACAGGTCTCTAAAATTCTCAATCCTAATTGGTCTATCATACCAATTAGAATTGTACCAAAAGCATTGTGGGGGATGTTTCCAAAGTATATTACTAATCTTTTATTCTTGCGTAGAAATACCTACGCAACCAGATTTTCATTTATGATTCAATTAGAAGTAACTAGGGTGCATGCTGGGAAAACATGGAAAGTCAGCTTTTTATTACTTTGCTGCTTGGTTGTGGAATGACTTTCAGATTAATGCTCAACTAGAAGCAATTTCTTCTTTTGAATATTTGTAAAAACATATTACTGCAGCATGTAATGAGCCTTGTTGCTGTTAAGTGGTTGATTTATGATTATCGTCTTGCTTTGTTTGTATAAAATTAGTTCTTTATATATGCTACTGTACTTTAAAATTTTTGTAAATTTTTTTTTGTATGGTCACCTTGATTTCTTTTAATATCAATGGGACCTTCCTGGATAAATAAATAAAATGACATTCTATCATCAAACATTCTTCTATAAAAACAACTAATGAACCATGAACCTAATGTTTTTTGCCAAAGTCCTAATCACCTGGGTACTGAACATGCAATAACTGTTACAATGTCTATATTCATGGGGAGAAACAAGTCAAAAACAGTAAGAGTAAATAAATAACTTTATATAAACAACAGACAAACAAAAAAGCTTTTTAAAAGTTTTTAAAGCTTATCGTCAAAAAGTAGATTGACAAATAAAATAACTTTTAATCATGTTTCCATATTGCTTGTTACAATGTCCAATTGAACATCCTTTAGTTTTCTGGAGCAAATTCATCTCAAATTAGGCAAATGCCAAAAAGCACAATTTGCTTGACATGCATTCATTTTTAAAAACCAAATACAAAAATATGACGTTTTTGGCCAATGAAAATATGACTTAACTTACAAACAGAATAAATAAGTCAACCAGAAAAAATGAAAAACAGAAAAAGGGTTTTGTACCATTAATAAATGACTTAATAAAAATAACAAATACAAATTAAATTAAGAGTTTAAGAACATGCTTTTTGAGTTGGGTCACCATCTGATGTCCAGTATAAAAGCTGAGATCTGAAGCAAACAATTTTTCTCAGCATGTTGTAAAGATGCAACTGAACAGAAGGATTTCAGTAGAGAAACTCTCTGATCTGAGAAAAAAGGAAGCGCTTGATCAGAAATTCCCATAGTCTGACTATAAATGGTTGCATAATATCGGCTCTGTGACTTTTTGAAGAAAAGAGAAAAATGAATCACAAAATACAAAGGAGATGTAGATCAGTTAATTTAATAAAAATTAACCTCTCATCAGCTCTACTTTTTTACAAGGCTTTTCAAAATATCAGCATAATTAAAATTGAGCCTAGTTTAAATACTGTAATATGATTAGAGTGTAAAATGCCACTAAATTTAATAAAAATGCCCCTGAACAAACAAATTAAATCTATTCAATTTGTTGCTAAAAAAGTGAAAATAAATATACAGTGTCGATTGTGAAAGATCTGTTCATGTTGCACTGTATTTCATTTTAAGCATTTTTACAGTGGTGCACCCTTATTCTATTTAAATATATAATTACACTGGAACAAAGACACCTTAAAATAGAGTGTAACCATCCTTTTTTAATTTTACATACATTTGTTTCATAGTTATTACTCATTAAAGAAAAACTTTAGCAGAATAGCTTTAGTCAATCTTAAATATCAAACAAGCATTTTAGACAGTTACCTTTCCAAAGACCAGTCAAAATTATTAGAGAACATATTCAGTAAAAATTTAATTTAATTTGTTCATCTCAAAAATTGAATTCTAAACCCTAAATGACACAGTAAGGGGTTGAGTGAAGTAACAGCTTCTAAAAAAAATATTTCCTCAAAAATGATATTTCTGCTGTATAAACACATTTTTACAAGAACATCCACTATCTTTCCTGTAATTATCCACTTCCTCCTTCCTGCTAAGTGCATTTCCTCTCAGTGGTGACTGTATAATAGAACATCTGATTGTAAGCAGATTCATACTGTTGTTTTTCAGATCTCTGATGAAACATTTAAAAACACAATATATGTCTTATGTAAATTGGAATTACAAGCACAAGTTATGAACAAAAAAACTAAACTGAACAAAAATGCATTTTTTTTGATGGTGCTTTAAAGAAACTCACAGCACCCCTGAAATAGCATGGAAAAGATCCTGAGCTTGACTAAACAGAAACAGCCTTTCACTCTCACCTCAAACTTGCCCTTTTTCTCTGCCGGGCCTTCACTCGGGGTGGGGCTGTTACTGGGGGTCACATTAGCACGTGGAACACCCTCCCCCTCCATCTCTTCCACAATCATCACAGTCTCCCACTTTCCAAAGCTGCAGGCTGGGAACATGTCTGAGCGCATACTGTCTCCAAAATACACCACCTGCATCAGATAAGACACACATGGGCACAAATCAGTGCACAGACATACAGTACACACACACACACACACATATACACATATATATATATACAGTACAAAAAGATTCTTATTCTACATTACTTAAAGATTTTGAATATCAAATAATTAATGAATAATTAATAATAAAACAACTGTATGTCAAGACTTACTGACTAGTCCAAAACATACAACCAAATATCAATTAATGAAGTGCTTTTAGTGTCTAAAGGTTTTCCAAATACTTAAAAAAACTGACTTTAAACATGAAACCTTATGCAAGTTTATATACTTTTTCAATAGTTTGTGCTTTATTGGCAGCAAGCAAAATATGGCTCTCTGTTGCACACAAGTGCTGTCACATATATGCTATGCAAAAAAATCTATTAAATGTCAGAATCGACTTAGAATTATTACCAACCATTATTTATAGAACTTTTCTTCATACTGTGAATTGATCTGATAAAGATGGTTTCCCAAAAATAACTGCACAAGGAGCCCTCTTCTGTGTTATTTTCTGTCTGTACACTATATCTACAAGGGAAAAAGATTGTACCCAAAGTCTTTAGACTGTTTCAGAGACTAGACTGTCCCACCTTGGGCTCTGTTTTGCTGGTCATGGTCTTCAGTAGTTCATGAAGATGAGGCCAGTTGCCCTGAGAATACCAACCAGGCTTTTCCAGGGATGGCAGTCCTTCACTATCTTCAACATCATCCACTATTGAGACAGAGATGAGAAAGTGTCTTATTTTTAAAAAACGATGAAAGGAATGAAACCTATATACATAATGCTTAATTACGTAATAATTAATATACTTGGCTTTTTCACTTTTTTGGTTTTATAAAAATGAAAATAATACAAATATTGGACATTTGTGCATAAATATTTTGAAGACAGTCTATGCCTGAGATAATTATTCTTACTACAAAAATAATCAACTGCAAAAGTATTACCCAGTCTCTGTTACCCATAGTGATATTCCTATTCGTGAAAAAATGGCACAGGTCATTTCTATAGCTTATGTTTTGAATGACTTGAAAAGGCTGGGACCATTTTAGGCATAATTAGTCCTGAGGAACAAATTAAATTTCAAATAACTGTAATGGCATGAAATACTATTGCCAAAATAACATCTGTCCCTGTACTGTAACTTGAATTGTGAACACATAAAAACAAAGCAAGAACGAACAAAACACAAAGGGAAAAAATAGTGCAGCAGAAATGCAAGGAATTATACTTTATAAAAAGCTTGATTTGGGTTAGAAACCGAGAACTGATTCTAATTTAGAACTGGCTCCATTAAAAGAAAAAAAAAATCATAAAGCCAAATTATTTTCATCACGTTCAGTTGTTTGTGCTTCTTGAATTAGGGGAACTGCTTTAGCAGAAGTGTGAACTTGAAGTCTGAACTGATTGAATAATAATACAAAGACAATAAATAAAGAACATCTTTCTGCACTTTTCTCACAACATACAGTACAGCATAACTACAGCAGTCAATTTCAGAGTCATGGGAAAAATCTGTTAGCTCCTCACCCAGCGTTCTGAAAGGTCTCTGCTGTGGAACCAAAGAGAAGAAGCCAGGCTTCAGAGCATTGGTGATAATGATGTCAAACAGCTCCTCGAAGTCCGACCTGCAAAAATGAGAAATCATTTGTAGGGAGGCCAAATCATACATGTAATGATATGTGGTTGTTATGCCTTGTTGCACAAGTAACACAATATTCAGTCTTGATTAATTTACAAAATGTTCTCATGTCAATATTTCAAATAATGATTTCTTTCATTTGTATATATTGCTTACCCGAGTATATGCTCACACACGAGACGGCAGTAGTCAGAGTGTGAGCTAGTGATGAGCAGCAGGATTTTACCGCTGTTCTTCATGCTCCTCAGCCATCTCTTTACTGCATCTGAGCAGGGCTGCAGGTAACGGCCAGGACAGCACTTCACGCTGGGGAAGTACGTCCCTGTGTCCTCTAAACATGAAATGTCAGAATAAAACACTGCATCAATCATTTCTTAATAAAGTAAAACCACAGGGTTTTAAACACAGGGTCATTTTAAGGATGCATTTTTCTTTTATTATGTATTATGTAAATTCAATAACATGTATATATTTTAATTGGAAGAAGAAACTGCAATAAAAAAAAAAAACCTTTAAAAATGACACAGTATTACTTACTACAGTAATATATTTCTATATTGCACAAAAAATGCAAACAATAGTTGTTAGAGAAGGCATCACATTTATAGTAGCATGAAATTAAAAGACTAACTAGCAACAACACAGATTAAATCAAATGTATAAACAACAAACTGATATTAAATATTAAGGATTACAGCTGAAATTTCAGCAGCCATTATTTCTGTCTCCTTCAGAAATCATTCTGATATTCCGATTTGGTGCTCAAGAAACATTTATTATTATCATCAGTGCTGGAAACAGTTGTGCTGCTAATTCTTCAGGATTCTTTAATGAATAGAAAGTTCAAAGAAAGTTTTCATTTGATACGTAACATTTGTAACATTGTAAGTATTTAACCACTCTTAATCAATGCCTCTTTGTGGCATAAAAGCACTATTACTTAAAAATATATATATAAAAAAAAAGATAAGAAAACATTACAAGCCACCAAAGTTTAGTAGCCAATTTTATAGTATTCTTTCAAGATTTGAGAGCATTACATTACCATTATAGCAGTTTTGTTTACATCATGGCATCATCTTGTTGTTCCTAATAATTAAAGTCCAACTAGGTTTTTATTTACTTGTCCGTCTAATTTTGTGAGTGTGTGTTAAATTTTAGACCCTGTCTACAGCACTGCCAGCACTTTGCATATTTTAGATGATCTTTATTTCTTATCCTAGCGCTCCGTCTGATCTAACCCAGCCCATATGGTTTACATCAATCAGACACACAACTCATGATTCCAAAACTTTTTCCACAGCCCCCATCTCTCAAACAAAAACATACCCACACAGTTCCGCAGATTGCAGGCTTAAGCATCAAAATGAACCATGTTCAGCACTCAGCATAAGCCATACACACATCTAACCCTGAAACTGGAACACACCGAACTTCCAGATTTAAACAAATCAGTCTAAGAACATGTCAAATGCTTCGCTTCCTCACTGAAAGCTGCTGCACGAGGCAGTTTGATCCTATAAGGATTCACAAACCACACAAAACAGAGTTACTTGAGGAATAAAACCTAGACGAATGGAAAAATAGAGCCACTGGAGTGTGTAGATTGGCGAGTTGTTAGTGAAAGAGTGAAAGTATCAGTATACATGGGGTGGCCGGCTTACTAAAACAGGAAGTGGACTGTGTTTGCCTGGAGTGAAGGAATGCGCTCCATATGTGAAAAGAAACATGTCTTCATTTCATGAACAGGAGAAAAGGAGACGTAGGAAAACAGGCATATTCACTAGTTTTCAGTTTATACTGGCAAATACTGCCGCACCACGTACACACAGCCACGTCTCCGAGCAATCAACTCATCACACACACACACACACACAGCAACGGCTATCAACCTACATCACATATAAACACTGGAGGCTGCTGAAAATCCATGTGAATAATAAAAAACATAAAAGTATAAAAGTATTAACGAGCCAAATGGAAACATTTACAGTAAATGTGTCTTTTTTTTTTTTTGCATAACTCACAACTTATGTTGAGATGAATAAATGTTTGTTTGCACACAATAAAGTCTTGTGTATTTCAGAGTGTATTTTGGACATCTTATCAGATTACTGCTATTACAATAACATTTATATAGACTTTCCCCTTTATACTGACTTTTGTCTGCCTGAAAATGTCTACAAAAATAAAAAAATAAAACAAACAGCATTCATTCAACTGAATTACTGTTAACTTGCTGCCCTCATGTGGTAAACATCCCACAATGCTTAAAGGGATAGTTCACCCACAAATAAAAATTAGATGTTTATCTGCTTATTGCCAGGGCATCCAAGATGTAGGTGACTTTGTTTTTTTTCGGTAGAACAAAAACTAAGATTTTTAACTCAAATATAATGAAAGTCAATGGCAACCAAACTTTCCAAAGCTCTGAGAGTCAAAATACACCTCTTATACGCAACAATCTCTGACTGTGCTGAACTCATTCAGCATATGACAACAACACAGAGAAATACTCAAATGACCACAGTTGGGTTTAAGTGGTGTTAAAAGCCCAACAGAGCTGGTAATGTTTAAATATTGAAAAGAGCAATACATAAATCACTAGTGTCTTTGAGCAAGACAATTAAACTAATTTTTCTGCAGAAGATGGTCCTTTTAATAATTCAGTAATCTAAAATAAATTATTAAATAAAGTTTTCTTCTTATTATTATCAATTAGTGTTAAAAGATAACAAGAAAAAAACAAAAACAAACTCAAATGCAAAAACTGTCTGTCATCGTTATACATAATGATCTCCGACTGCGCTGAACTTATTAAGTTATTTGCACAGAACGATCATTTCGTATCTTAACACCTCAATGTATCATCACGCACCATAGGGTTGAATTTGGTTTCGTCTGTGTATGTTTTTTATTTTTGACTCTCAGAGCTTTGGAACGTTTGGTTGCCATTGACTTCCATTATATGACTGACAGACTGCAACGGTTTGAGTCCTTGTTTTTGTTCTACTGAAGAAACAAAGTCACCTACATCTTGGATGCCCTGGGGATAAGCAGATGAACATTCATCTTAAAGGGATAGTTTTATTGGACACACTGTCGGTGAGAGGACAGAACTTTGTCAAGCAAACAGAATGCGAGGAATTTCCTTTTTAACAAAGCATAAAGGCAGATATATATTTTCATGTATAAGGACATTTTTTTAACAGAGAGTACAGAATGCTAGTATGCATACCATTATAAAGACAATATTTGTGTGCAAATTTAAAATGTCTTTTCTATCGCCATCATACTAACAAAACATATTATTTAAACAATATCTGAAAGATAATATTTGTTGTATTAAGCTGTATTAAGCAAATTTTCAATATCTCTTTTTAAATTCTTTCAATTTTAAACAGACAATCTAACGCCCCCTGGTGGTCTAACGAAATGTTACACATATGGCCAGATTTGCAGCTTACACAAACACCCTCCTTTAGCATCTTAAAAATAAATAAATAAAATATAGCAATAAAAGTGAGTAAAGACATTTTTTGTGCCTCAACTTATTGCATATGCATATGGAAGGAGGAGCGAATTTAAATCAATTATACAAATTTATTTGGTTTGGATTAGTCAATTTAACCCACTTTGTGATTGATATGGACATATCCAATAAAATGCTAATACTAAAAGCTAATTTATTGAAGACAACATCAGTAATGAGAGACAATTTTTCAGTGAAGTCTGAAAACATTTTATCACATAATGGCACTAAAAATGTCATTAACTGATTCATCTTAAAGGGATAGTTCACCCAAAAATGAAAAATTGGACCAATGCAGTCTGTCAGTCATATAATGGAAGTCAATGGCAACCAAACATTCCAAAGCTCTGAGAGTCAAAAAAAAAAAACCCAAAAAACATACACAGACGAAACCAAATTCAACCCTATGGCTTGTGATGATACATTGAGGTGTTAAGATACGAAACGATCAGTCTGTGCAAAAAACTGAATGAGTTAAGCACAGTCTGAGATTGTTGTGTATAAGAGGTGTATTTTGACTCTCAAGAGCTTTGGAACGTTTGGTTGCCATTGACTTCCATTATATGACTGACAGACTGCAACGGTTTGAGTTAAAAATCCTCGTTTTTGTTCTACTGAAGAAATAAAGTCACCTACATCTTGGATGCCCTGGGGGTAAGCAGATAAACATCAAATTTTCATTTTTGGGTGAACCATCCCTTTAAGATGAATCAGTTTGACATTTTTAGTGCAATTATGTGATAAAATGTTTTCAGACTTCACGGAAAAATTGTCTCTCATTACTGATGTTGTCTTCAATAAATTAGCTTGTAGTATTAGCATTTTATTGGACACTGTCGGTGAGAAGACGGAACTTTGTCAAGCAAACAGAATGCAAGGCATTTCCTTTTTAACAAAGCATAAAGGCAGCTATATATTTTCATTTATAAGGACACTTTTTTAACTGAAAGAGTACATAATGCTAGTAAAGACAATATTTGTGTGCTAATTTAAAATGTCTTTTCTATCGGCATCATAGTAACAAAACATTATTTAAACAATATCTAAAAGATAATATTTGTTGCATCAAGCTGCATTAAGCAAATTTTCAATATTTATATTCTTGAATATAAATATACTCTTTTTAAATTCTCTAATTTTAAATAGACATTCTAACGCCCCCTGGGGGTCTAATAAAACATTACACATAGGGCCAGATTTGCAGCTTACACAAACACAAACCATTTTTTGTGCCTCACCTTACTGCATATGCATATGGGAGGAGTTGAAAATTTAAATCAATCATACAAATTTATTTGGTTTGCATTAGTCAATTTAATCCACTTTGTGGTTAATATGGATGCGATAGATGCACACATGCATTGCTTTTGGTACTGGTAAAAGAGCTGGCTGCATCTATGAACTTTTAATATAAAATAAATTATTAAATAAAGTTTTCTTCTTATGATTATTATTATTATCATCATCAATTAGTGTAAAAAAAAACAAGAAAAATAACAAACAAAAAAACTTTTAAGAATTATATTAGATCCCACTAGGGGGACTCCCAAACTTCAAAGGGGTCCTAAAGGGTTAAAAGTTAGCTCCCTCCCCCATCAATAACTATTGTTTTTATTGATTACATACTGATTACATATCGATGCAAATGATTCCATGGGGGTTTTTGAGTCAAAGAGATTGAAAATCACTGTTTTAAGCAATGATCAGTAGAGAGCACTATTGTTTGATGAAAAGCACACTCACTCCTGCCTCCTATATTCACCAACACTGATGCACAACACATGGATTTTTATCTGAACTTTCACACGTGAAGGCACAAAAAGTGCACTGCACGCATGACTCATAAAGATATAGATAATGCAACCAAATACATCAAACAGCATTATTAGAGAATAGTATAACAAACATGACTATAGCAGAAAAGAGAACAGGGAAAACTTTACCATAGAGGGGGATGAATATGAACCAAATGTGAAGGATATGCCTGTTTATTTCTTTATTTCTGCTTTTGTAACTGCATTTCCTCCATACAGACAGACAAACAAACACAAAGGTCCAGTGTGACAACAGAAGTGTAACGCCCTCCTGGTGGACCAGTGATCTTATCCAGCATTCCAATGGAAGCAGCAAGCGAAACTGGCTAACAAACAAAAACAACAGCACTTTGTAGTTTTGACGTCTGAGCGTAGTCAGCGACCACCCGCATACATAATGATTATGATCAGAGCTCACATTCAGTGTTTTAAAGGGCCATGTAACATTTTCTGAGATTTGAAGAGAGATGTTTGTATTGAAGAGTGTTAGCATTCGTTTATCTTAAAGAGATAGTACATTCAAAATGAAAATTCTGTTATTAATTATTTACTCTTATGTCGTTCCAAACCTGTAAGACCTCTGTTCATCTTTGGAACACAAATTCAAATATTTTTGATGAAATTTGAGAGCTTTTTGCCGCTCCATAAACAGCAATGCAACTGACACATAATTTTTAAGCCTTTATTTTTCTTTGCACACAAAAACGATTCTTGTAGGTTCATAACATTATGGTTGAACCACTGATGTCACATAGACTATTTTAACGATGGCCTTATTACGCTTGTGGGCCTTGAATGTGTCAGTTGCGTTACTGTCAGGGTTATAGAGCACCCAGATTTAATCAAAAATGTCTTTATTTGTGTTCCGAAGATGAACGAAAGTCCCACTAGTTTGGAACAAGCTATTAATTACAGAATTAAAATTTTTGGCTGAACTATCTCTTTAACTGTAGGACAAAACTGGTTTATGTACTATTTTTTAATTTCAGAGTTCAAATCTTTCTCTCGACAATGTTATGGGATGCAATGTTTTCTCACACCTATATGACTTACTACAGTAAGAGAGAGATGCATTCATGGATCACAGGTGTGTCTGTTATGGGTTTGTAAGAGTTTCAGCACAGCAAAATTTTCTTCTATTGCACTGTGTCTGACAGAAATGCAATCTATCCATACTCTGAGTGTTACCAGACTTTACAGCTCCTTGAAACAACTGATGACACTGCACACAAAGGCCACAAAATAAGTCTCAAAAAACCAATGTGTGAACAAATGTTTAACACAACCTAAAAATTTAGGCCTTCCCCGACTTCCTAGGTTGCCAATGAAAGCCTGTAGACTGAATTTAATGTGAAGGACTTGATATATTTTTGCCAGTAAGAATGGAAGAACGGGACATTTAAGCTCACTCACAAGAGTCGTGCACGCATGACCAACAAGTATCTGGCTGCAGTTCACTCTACAGCCATTGGTATTATAAATGTGATTTCAGTTCATACAGTACATAAAGTACCTATAAAATATGTATCACAGTATATACACATGAATTTGTGAAATGTGCAGTGAACTTAAAGGTGCTCTATGAGATGTTGCAGGATTTTAGCTCGATTTCATTTTTATCTCAAACCGTATACATCACCCCTTGATCGTCTTGCTGTCTGCCCTCTGAATACATTGGGAAAAAACCCGGTCTCGAAAGACAACACAGAG
>JAUMHE010000075.1:604724-623084 GCA_032359235.1 Enteromius mattozi
GTCATATAAATTTACTCACCGAACAGTTGGAGTTTCCTTAGACATGTTAGCTTGATGTTAGCTCTGTCGCTGTCTCTTTTGGGTTAGCACCACCTTTCGTATCAATGCGCTTTGCACGTTCATGGCAGTTACAGAAACACTGGGGGGAGGGGGGAGCTTGCTCTGTTTTGTTTTGTATTTTGTTATGTGTCAGCAGAAGTGATGTCAAGCAGCATCTCATAGAGCACCTTTAAATATTATACTTTTGTCACATATATTTGTATTTGTTCATTTTGATGCATGCAATATTGTTTTTTTAGAGTGTTTATGCTGCAACCTTTTATACTTTGAGCATTCTAACTTCAGAATCTGGTGTTTTGTGTTGTGCCGTCTCTCTCTTCACAGCTCACCACATCCACTTTTCAAAACATTTTTCAAGATCATGGCACTAACCAGTACCAAAATAGGGTGTTTCATGACCCTTTAAGGTAATGTATTGTGCTTTCCAGGTATGTGCGTAATGTACAATTTGTAGTATTTTTTTATTATTTCCTGCTCTTATTCTATTTTAAAAACACTTAAGAACCTCTTAAAGGTGAAATAAGTGATTTCAGATGTTTTGTTTCAAATAAACTACACACCCTTTCTCCAAAACATTCACCATCGAGTTCACAATATCCCAACAGTTTACTGCAGTCTTTGTATACTGAAACAAATTATTGAATAATAGTGCTGTCAATCAGTTAAAAAAAAAACTACCTAACCACACATTTTTTTCTGAAATCAATCACGATTAATTCCAACTAACATAATGTTTTTTTAATAAACATACATATTGCAATAACAAAAAAAAAAAACAAGACAGAGGCAGCAGTTGTGAGTGGTGGCCAACCCTGGCTCCGCCTCTGCATTAATTGCGATGAATATTTTGAACATGTTAAACTGAAAAAATGAATTGCCTGCATTAATGGGCTAATTTTGACAACATTACTGAAACTGTCACACTGTCATGGTTTTCTGTTTTGTCTTTGTTTTTGTTTTCATTCATTACAGGTTTCTCGCCTTGTTTATAGTCCTGCCCCCTCATTAGTGTTTCATCACCTGCCAGCCATGTATCCCATGTGTTTTGTATTTCCCTCAGTGTTCCAGTGTACATTTAAACCATGCCTTTGTGAGTGTTCAGTGTCGGTCGTTGGTTGTATGTGAATGTCGCTGAGAAGCGAGACGCGTCATGACAGAACTACCAACCATATATATGGATATGGCGTTTACGGCAGGACTCGCCGCGCTCATCCTCCGAGACCCGCTGTTCGAGGACTACGTAGCGGAGTTTTACCAACTCGCTGAATGGTCGGGTCTCGGGGATGCGGCTATCATCGCGGCATTCGAACGCGGTGCCTAACTTTACCGCTCCGTCGAGCTCCCGGACACCTTGGGATTAAAGTGGAGGTCGGCGGTGTTCCTCTGCTTAATGACGGTCCGGGCCCAGGCGGGAAGTCCACGGCGATCTGCCGTGAGAGCACCGCCCGATCCATGCACCACCGGAAAGCCCTGTTGTCGGAGCGCGAGACGCACACATCTCCGCGGATTCCATTCCGCACTTTCAGCCAGGATTGCCGATCCACCCTCCCGCAGATTCCGGTCTGCAGGTTCCCATTCTGGATGTAGAGTGGGAATCAGAGATGCCAGCCTCGGCCAGGAGTGCCGATCGATATCCCCGTGGTGTCCAGTCCGCAACTGTCGGGTCCCAGCCCGAATCATGGTCAGGGGAACCATTATCAGGTACGGTATCAGAATCACGGCCAGGAGTGCCGTTGTTGGGTCCTAGCCACGAGTCCAGGCCAGAGAGGTCCCCAGACCGCTCCTCCCTGACAACACCTGATGACCCAGGGCTGGTACAGGTGGGAGCCCTCCCCAATAATTTTTTTTGGGGGGGGAGGTAGGTGTGCCTGGGTCATGATGGGGAGGGGTGGGACGGGGATCGAGCCGTGGCCGCCTGAAGGTCCAGAACCGCTGTGGCCGCCTGAAGGTCCAGAACCGCTGTGGCCGTCTGAGGGTCACGATCCACCGTGGCCGCACGAGGATCCAGATCCGCCGTGGCCGCTCCAGAGACTCTGCCTGTGTTAGCCTCTCGGGCACCCACCCGCCCCGATAGGTTCTTCTGTCGGCGTGAGGACACGCCTTCCGGCGTTTTTTTTTTATTCTGCATTTTCTAGTTTTTTCAATCAAATTCCCTGCACTTATGCCATTTAAAAACACTTAAACTCTAAGCTATAGTACAAGTGATTTCAGATGTTTTGCTAAAACTACACGCCCTTTCTCCAAAACAAGCAAAACCTAGTTCACGGCACACAGTCACCTGGGAGCTGTTAAGATGCTATAAAGAGTCTGCAATTGACTCCAGAAAAAAACTGTCCTTTAATCTCTTCACAACATCTCATAAATAAACATGTGCATTCAGCATAATAAAGTGTAACATTGGAACTGATTGTGGGAAGCAGTGAATTTGAGCCCAAGCAGTGTTCTGATGGCTGCAGAGGCAATGTTTTAATACATGATATTTCTCTGACTGTGTTCTACAGTGACTGCTGCTGACAATTAAATAAAGCATGGCACACTGTCAGTAAAGAATTTATTATAAATAATAATGTCTACTTGGCTCGACCATTGGAGAAAGTGTAACTGTCAAACCCAGATCATGTGTGCTTTATAAACCAATCACATGTAACCCATGTAACCCATGTAATGTAATTTTGTATATTTTGTAAGGAATAGGCTAGAGGTGTAGACTAAAACAGAACCTCTGCATACCATTAAAAAAAAAATTATTCACACACTTTAGTGGAAACTGCAGATTTGAAGAACTAATTAGACATATTTTGTGGGAAAATAAACAATACAAGAATCCTTGGTAACAATTTTTTTAGGGTCTCTTAACTAGTTGCTTAATAGCATGCATATTACTAGAATATTAGCCATTTATTAGTAGTAATTAAGCACATATTAATGCCTTATACTACATAACCTTATTCTACATCCCTACCCAATACCTAAACTTAACAACTACCTTACTGCTGTATCTATATAAGCAGCAGGAACTTTATTAAGGGAAAAGTCATAGTTAATAGTGAATAAATTACTAAAGTGTTATCGTGATTTGTAAAAAATGATAAATATAAATTCGTGAGGTAACAAGGCAGGCATTATATGCCACACTTGGGAGTACAGGATCACCAGTATAGGGTAAAAATAAGGGTGCAATTTACCCCAAATGCCATATTTGTACACATGCTTCAGTTATATAAAAATATATATGTTGATTAGTTAAACTGCTGGTGGTAGAGGAGAGATCCCCTCACATGATTGTAAAGCACTTTGGGTGTTCAGCAATACACAGTAAAGTGCTATATAAATGCTTCATTCATTCATTCATTCATTCATTCATTCATTCAAACTGAACATCAACATCAAGATTTTTGACCCAAGATATATTTGGTAATTTTACATTTTACATTTTACATGAATCTATAACATTAATAATAATTAAAAAAAAGAACATAAATTATATATATATATATATATTTTATGCACTACTGCTTGTGATCAGCCAAGGATCAACCAAATGTCTAGGTGCACACGAAGAATAAGGATAAACTTTATTTATCCCTGAAACGAAATTTGTCTTGGGCAAAGTGCTACAGTGTGGTTTTGAACATACTATAATAATAAACTGAAAAAAAAAATAAAAAAATAAAACAATTAAGAACATAAATTAAAATACAACAGTGTATAAATATAAGTGCTACAATGAGCTTTGCTTTTTTGCTGTATCCTAAATAAAAATGTGAGACACATAGCACAGAATACCACAAAGTTACAGACGCTGAAACAAAACAAAACAAAACAAAAACCTATGTCATTCTACGCTTTATTATGTGTTAACTTACTTTACTGTGTTTTAGTGCTGTGCAGTGGAAGTGCCGAGCATCTGTGAGAAGCTTGAATTAGATCCTCAAATACTTCAAAGACTAAATGCAAGATGATGAAATAAGCTTTGCCACTCCATTTAGAACCACTCACACCACAGTTTATGGGAGGAGAGAGCTCAGCTACCTCCTCATAAAGAAATGAATCAAAGAGATACTGACCATTTAAGACTGCAAAGTACACACGCCCATAACACGCTATTCATCTCTCACAAAATAAAGCTATTTGTATTTTTACAGCAACCAGCCTATTTATGTCAACTTAAAAAAAAAAGCCTCAAGTTTTATTTTCTGTTATCTGCATAGCTGACTGTATATTTGCATGAGGATGCAGTGAACTTATTTGACTTTCCGCTGTACACCTGTTTGAACCCTGGTAAAAAAGCCTGAAGAAACCACCCCTCACCATTTTTAGCAGCGAGGCCACTAATGAGTGTGTGTCCCATGTGGCATTTTTGTGCGGTTTCTAAAAGACAAGAGAGGAACTAAAAGTGAAGTTCCAAAGGGTCATCAAAAAACCCAGCTGAACCTAAACACAGTGAATGAGAAACTCTGCAAGAGTATCATATAAGCATATAAAGCTTTAAAACAGTGACCTGTATGGGAGAGTAGTGAAAGCTTTGCCACTTTTTCCTTTTACTCTATGTAACCATAAATGAGGTAAAGCTAATGCTTACAATTATATTCCCTTATGTCAACTGATGTGAACTGTTATCAACTGAAATTAGAAGAGTCTATAACACAGAGTCACAGACATGTGCAATTTCAAATTAAAGACGTCGTTCTGTTAAGTTTTTCCCGTGGATTGCACACATAAACAAACAGACAGCTCGACCACCAACAAATAAATCTTATGAGACGGTTCTTTTAATGAATTGTTCAAAAGACTCCCAAGCTCATTTAAATCAGCATGACTCTGTGGCACCTCTACAAATCTCCCCTAAAAATACATTATTGTATTTTCTTATAAATCAGTCAATCCTATTAATGTAAAGTATTCGAATCAGATGAAATTGAGCTAAAATGGATTTTGTAATTAAAACCACATTTACTGATTTTTAATTGATAAATATTGCAACATTAATGCTGTTTTTTTCCTGCTTATTACTGTAAAGTTGCTTTGTAGCAATCTGTTTTGTAGTCACTAAATAAATAAATGTATAAATAATTCATTCAACTTCTTCATTCACCTGCCAACTTGGCTACTAAATGTATTAGTTGAAATATAAAATACATTATGGATTCACTACACATGCCAATTCACTACACATATTAGATCTGAATAATATAACTTCGCTTTAACATAAAATAATTTGACTAGTTAAATACAGTATACAGTGTGTATAACTTAGTTATGTGACAGACTTTTTTTCTAAATATACGGTCAGTAACATTTTACTGCCAGATTTACTAACAGTTTGTGCAGGCGCAAATCCTCTTTTGGTGTTAAAATAGTACTGTCAGGATTTACTAAAGGCATGCGTGGGAGATTTATCACAGAAAAGGCATGGACCTGACCTTATTGAATATGCATTTGTAGGAGTTTCCCTTTCAGATGCAAAATATATGGTAGGAGAGTATTAAAATGAATCATGCTATGTGATTTACTAATGTTTACACTCAAACGACGGGTATTTGGATTATTTAACGTCCAAAAAAGCATGCATTCAACTATTTTGTGCTTGATATGACTGCATTTGTTGCTGCTGGGGGAGGCACCGAAGGGAACAGAGAACGCCTAGTAGAAATGGGAGGATTTTTCCCACACGTGTAAATTTATTTGGAACAGCAGAAGAACACATTATATGAATCTGAACATATCTTTACGCAAATTTACGTAAGTGCTTGGTAGATTGCGATGGTTATGTAAATGAGATGCTGTGTCGGTAAATTGCCTGCAGAAATGTTCACACCCATCTGCGCTGTTTTGGAATTGTGCTAATTCCATTGCGTTAATTTGCCTTGTTTAGTAAATCTGGCCTTTAGAGTAGCTACCTCACTGACACATTTTTGCCCACTCTCCCTGATTTACTTAAAATCGGTTAGTGCTTTTTCCACTAACTGAAACACAATTGACAGACAGATCAGAGATCCACTGCTCAACCAAGTACTGTACATAAAGGTAAAACAAAGGCCATGCTTTGTGACCACAAGTTCTGAAACATAGGTTCTTTCTCTGGGAAGCTGTAGGTTGTGTTTGGCTTCCTACGTCTGCATATGCTATTCTTCCTCACAGCTAAGAATAAAGATCTTACACATTGTTCAAAGAGTACAATTAAAAACTCAATGGACGAGAAAGGGTATGATAGAAGAATGAATGGCAAAAGAGTTAAACAGGGCGTTGGGTTTAAGGGTGGGATTTGGTTAAGATTTAAGAGTCTCAGACGCCAGTTCCAAAGTAAGTCTTCCCTTAACTCGTCCCCGGAGGCTGCGGAAAACTGTGGACGTAACAATCTGTCATTACAGAAACCCCAAGCAAGCTTCCAGATCTCTGGGAGTGAAGGAAAAGGTCTTCAGTATCTGTGCTTAGCTCAAAAACATACAGATGTGGCGAATACTCTGTGAAATGACACATACATATCTAAACATGCTCAGCACATTCATCATGAAAACTAGGCCTGCTGACAAACCAGTCTTAAGAAAGCCATGTTAGTCTGATTCACCTCCTTTTGATTTAATACGTCTCTTAGGGAATGTTTGCTCTTACAGTTTATTCAAACACAGCTAGAGGGAGCATAATGGATTGGAAGGGATCAGAATGGACAGTTATTTTATTTATTTATTTTTTTAAATAAGTTTGACTTTTAACTTGTCAGACCTCCTTAATAATGCAACAATCATAGCTGGATACATGCAAACACTGAACTTTTAAGCCTTTATTTCTGCAATAAATTTTCTTTGTTGAGAAGGTACTTTAGAATAAACTAGACTATGCTCATAAGTGAGGTTTGTCAAGATGATGACATCAACGTCATGTGCCTGTGCAAAAATGTAGGTGCATTTTGTAATCAACTTTTTGAAATTAAACTATTTTAATAAATTATATCGGAATAACATGTGAGCACTGCAAAATATTTTACCACAAACTGACAAGCAAGTAATTACAAAAAAAGTATAAACAATATAAATAAATAAAAACAAATAACACAAATATCCCTTTAAAAGCAGGGTAAGCGATTTTTCAAAGAAAGCTTCAGAAAACAGAGTCGGGGCGAATACCAAAACAAACTCGTCTACAGCAAACGCTGCGCCAGCTTAAACGCCAACGTATACTTCGGACGTCTGCATTATATAATTTTGGTCATCTGGAGGGTCTTGCGGACACCCGCGCACCCTGTCCGCGTGCAGGCAATTTTTCAAGTCTGCGTACAACAGTGTATGCGCGAGAAGAATGCTCAAGTAGGTGGAATTGCGCATGTGTAGAGCTCGTCCATCCGCACTAATCCACGATTGAGTATAAATTGAAAGCTGTGTGGATGCAAGTAAGTCTGCCTACACTGGACACGATAAAGCAACCACTGAAAACCATTAGATTTAGATTTGTTGCGCCGCATCCTACCACTATCGCGAGGATATCGCCAAGTGTGCCACGAGATCTTGTCACACCCCTTATATATATATATATACACAGTATATATATTTTAATGCTGCCGATCCATTAAAAAAAAAGACTAATTAATCACATATTTTTCTGAAATCAGTCGCAATTAATCCCAACTAACAGTAAAGTTTTTTTAATATACTTTTATGTTGCAATAATTTCTCATTCAATCTTTAAATTAAAGTACAAACAACATAAACACAATAATGGCATCTCTGATGTTTCTGGAATAGTTTTTTTCCCCTAGTAGCTATTTAATCATTGATTAGTCATTCAACATTACAACATACTTATCAACTGTCCACCACTGACAGGCATGCCTGTAAACAGTGATCAGAAGTCAGAGAGAAAATGCTGAGCCATAAGGAAATATATAGACTGGCACACCTTCACTGTGGACTGTGGCAATATCCTGATAAATGACTCTGCAATTAAACCATATATTCTGCCATAAAATCTTCATAAAACTGAAGTGGGCAACCCTCCCTTAAACCTAGCCAATGATGATTATAACCACTGTATGAGTCTGTAAGATGCAAAAGTCAGTAATTCCTTCTTAAATCAAACACTTTCACTGTTTCACAGTCATTAAAATACAGATGGGAAAGGCAGTACTTAGGTTAATGACAGGCAAAGCAAAATCCACCCACATGGAAATGTTTAACTTCTATACAATATTACAAAGATCTAGATTTTACATAGGATTTGGAATAATGCTGATGAAAACATTAAGATCTTAAGTTTTCCCTCCAACATTTTGCCAACAGTAACTGAGCAATTAGTGACATGGGTAACTGAAAAACATTGCAAAACGTTTCAGTCCAAATTTAAGCAAGACATCAGCAGTCTGCCCTGTGACCCAATGGAGATTCAAATGGAAATTCAAGTTAATTTCTGGTTCAAGGAGTCATGGTTGAGACCTATTGTTTCCAATGAGATAAGTCTTTTTTTTTTTTTTTTTACATTTGATCAAATTAAAAAACCCAACTACCATCTAGCCACCATGCAAATTTTGTCATGTTATTGTAATGTCACCAAATTTGATATAGATTAAATAGATTTCTGAGTGGATCATAGGGGTGGACATAGGGCTGGGCGGTATACTGTATATTCATGCGCATCTCATCAGTAAAGCGGGTTCGTTAATTAGCAGTAAATCCCGACCACCTGTTTTCAAATGGGGATGCAGTTAATACACAGAGTCATAGATCACTGACAAGCTATGCAATATCGCATTCAGTATCATGAATGATTTATTCGCGATAATAAACCCGATATTGCACAGCTTGTAAGTGATCTACGGCTCCATTTGAAAACAGGTGATGGGAATTTACCGCTAATCAAGGAACCAACTTTACTGATGAGATGTGCATGAATATATCAGTATATATATATCAGCCAGCCCTAGGTGGCTGATATGACCAAAATTTTATATCACGATGTGAGTAATTTCATATCATGATCACAACATTTTTGCTTTTAATAAGGTTTTTATGATACCAGAGTTGTTGATAGCATAGAAGTTTAATAATTCTTGTCACTACTGTTAACATCACTAAAAAACTAACTCAAATCTAAAAAAAAATAAAAAATAAAAACAACAAAAATGTACTCTTTGATTAACATGAATGACAAACAGGAGGAATAATAGGCAGCTTCTGAACATTCAACTCCAATATACCGTTACACATGTATTTTCTTTCTCAGCTGTTTACTTTCAAGACCTAAATGACAGGATACTAGGAAAGACTGGCATTTTCACACATATAAGTAATTATTTAACTATTCAAGGCAAACAAAGCAACAAAAATACTCACACACTTAATAAGCATTGGTTTCCTTTGTGTGGCCTGCATTGGATTATTTCTTACTGTGGTGAAAAAGCGATAAATCATGTGGTTTATTGGGTTAATCTGAGATTTTATTGAAATTGAGATGTTCCATTTTTTTTTTCAGAAATAAACAAACAGACCTGAGGCCCAGTGGAGCCTTGTATGAAACGTAGAAGGTATTACAGAAAGAGAAATATTTTAGATTAATCAGAGTAATCTTTGTTTGGTGCTTCAGTCAGGATTAAAGCAGGACTCAAGCTAAGAGACCATTAAAATATGCGAAAGATGTGTGGTCACAAACCTGCTTTGAAATCTGTGCCCAGTGTCAAGGCCCAGTTATTGCATGACACAGAATGATTGAGCCTATATCAATATATAAACACATTCAAACATGGCCTATTTGACCAAATAAACAATCGCTGTTCCCTCCCCACAAACAAATATTGCCAAATATGTTTGCAAAAATGAAGGACTCTGTTCCTGCTTTCCTTTGATTTTAAGCACTAGGTCTTCAGCCTGTGTTTGATCGAAGAATAACAAAGCTACCATACTTATCTCATAGCCAGTACTAAAGAGACTACAGCCCAAACAACATTAACCCATATTTACATTAACTTTAATGCTGTGTATGTTCCCACCCAGAGCCAATTACTGCCATGTTGAACTGAGGGACCTTGCCATTAGGTCTTTTCTCTAAATGGCTTGAAAACTTACTGTGTGAGTTGTGTACAGTGTTGCCAGATTGGATGGACGATTTCCAGCCCAAAAGCTCACAAATACCTGCCCAAAAACCGCCCAAAATTTTAACTATCAAAATAATGTGACCAAATGCAAATCAAGGTTCATAAGAGACATTTTTAACTCCATAAAACAAAATTATGATGACAAAATAATATAAACATAATTGTAGATATATCGGAGAAAATAGACTAAAGAGAATTATCCTATCAAATATGAAAAATATGCAAGCAGTCAAAAGCACTGTCAAAAAGGCAATAAAAAAAAACAAAAACGGTGCCCTCAAAAAAACTGCATAATTTTCAATGTCAACAGTCAGAATTTAAATGCAAAAAAGTGTCCAATATAGTGATCATGCACACACCATGACAACTATAATTCATTGATGCTACTGCATGATAATCCTAAAATACATAATAAAAAAATATAACAATTTAGTGCGCTTACCTTTCACTCTATAATTTCACACAGAACTGGAAAGTCTTTGAAGTTTATATTGAACATCATACAAAACTTTGCAGTCGAAAGTAACAAGTCCAGCAGATTTCAATACTAATCTGAACCGTTTGAAAGAGAAAAGACAGGTTCATATAGATTTTTATTTAACTGTGCTCTGATTTCGAAGTTGCAGTGATAAGAGTCATGTCATCTCTCCCTCAACAGGTGTAATTCACATTTTAAGAGTTAAAACTCCGCTCTATACCATACTTATTTAGCCACGATCACTATAAAGTTTTACATCCGTTATCGCGCTAAACACCCATCACTCCTGAATCATCGGCCGCGACGTCAACATCAGCACAAGGAGTCTTTGCAGTGTGCGTGTGTTTAGTAATGTTGTGATGACTGATTGGATGCGGTATTGCACCACTTGGGCTTGTATGTAAACTAAATAGTCTATATAATTTATATGTTTGAAAACCGCCAAAATGACCCCAAACCCAGCCAAATTCTGTCCACCCGCCAAAACCAATATTTGAATGACCCCAAACCCGCCCAATCTGGCAACACTGCTTGTGTATGTGTGCTTACATGTACGACCCTATAAATCTGTGGAAGGTCATGTAAGGTCATTTAGTAATTTTTTTTGGAAGATACAATATTTGCATTTAAACTATGCAGTCTTAAAAAAAAGAATAATAATAATATTTGAGACGTGACATAACTAAAGACTGGGCTGCAATTATTATTATAATAAATGGTTATTCTGTCAATTCTTTCTTTAATTAATCGGATAAAAAAAAGATATATATTTCAGAAACAGTTTATAAGACTCTTGTGGAGGGTATTATTTCTTACAATATGGTTATGTGGCATCTTTATGGTGAGTGTTAAAGCAAAGCAAAAATTGTTCAGGGTTAAAGTAAAACAAAAAGTTTCAGTTTTCATCATGGCTTTTTATAGAATACCTAAACTTAACTACTACCTATTAACTATTAATAAGCAGTAAATTAAGTCTTTATTGAAGGAAAAGTCGTTGTTAATAGTTAACAACTGTTACCTATTCTAAAGTGTTACCAAAAAGTTAATCCATTATTTACAAAATTGTTATTCCACATACAGTGTTGTTATCAAACGATGTAAAATTTGAATGCATTGAAAACAACTATATTGAATGTATGTAAAAAACAATTTAAAATTTAAAAAGCACAAACTAAATATATTTAAACTTTTGTCAAGGGCAGCACATCAATACAGGAAATAAAATTTAGTAGAGGTTATAAATGTTTTAAGCAAAAACATCACACCTACATTTCTACGTTTACAAAATAAAGTTGCATAGTGATTTAACAAGGCAGACAGCATTTTATATTACAATATTTGCAACCCTAGTCATTAGAGTGTCAGTACAGTTCATTTAACAGCACTCTAGCTGTGTTGTATTTATGTAAGAGCGGTTTGGGTTTATCTTCTCTTTCCTTCTCTAATGAATCCAGACAAAGTGGAGACCAACACGTTGAACTTTCCACTGTAAAAATACTTTGGTCATAAAAAGGATTTCATCATGGTTCCATGGCTTCATCTGACAAGTTTAACATGCATCAAAACATAAACAGTGGGAAAGTTGCCACGTCAACATATGTTTTGTTCACATAATCAACTACAACTTAAGACAGCTAGAGAACTATAGTCGAAAAGTGCATTGAAAAATCAAGTACGTTTAAAAAAAATAGAGAACAGTTATTTATAGTGGTAGGCTAATAATATTTAAATATATTACTGTTTTTAATTTTTTTTTGTTTAAATAAAACAAGCCTAAGGGACTTTTCCCTGATTCCAAACAGATTAAAATGTTATTAAAATTGTCAGCCAAACTGAACAAATTAGTTTGTACTCTTAAAAGTCTATATAAGTATATTATAAAGAAAGCAAAAGATGTATGTGCAACAAATATTTCACACAATTATGTATGCCTACAGATGTGTGAAAGGTACTATTAATGTTTGTAAGGATCAAAGAAACCCAGTGGTTTCCAAGCTTGTTCCTCCTGTTTCCCACTGTAACCAGTCAAATGTCTTTTAGAAATAATTGGTGTAGCCAAACAGAAATAGAAACAAACACTGTGGGTAATGATTTTTTTTGAGGAACTTAAGGATGCACCAAAAACAGAGAACTCACAGCAGGGAACATAATTGTCTTAATGTTAAACAACATCAAACCACTCTTTAGACAACATGGCAGACTGTAATGACTCATCATCCTCTCGCAGAAAATCCTTCAATCTAAACAAAAGTAGAAAATAAGGATGTAAACAAAGCATTCCACAATTATATGTCTTTTCCACACATGATTTGGGGTGGAACATTTGGCTTTAAATAGAGAGGAAAACAGGGTGACAACTGTGCAGAGCTTTTGAACAGAACCACGACTGGCCTAACAGCTCAGACCGCCATACACAATATCATTAAGATGGAAATCTTAAGCAAATCTACACACTCTCTAAACACGTGATTCTGAACCAGCAGACTGTGACATCTTGTCAATGTCATTAAAAATATATTTTATGTGTATTCGGAAGATGAACTTAGTCTTCCAGGTTTGGTTCAGGATGAGGCTGAGTAAATGATGACAGACAGACAGGGTAAACTATCTCTTTAAGTTTGCAATGCAACATCATTTAAATCTAAAAAGCGCTGTTTTTCTTAAATTTTTAAAAAACTGTTTGTAACAGCAATTTGTTCAGATTATGTACAACAACAGACCGGAAAAGTAATAATCACAGCATAGACAGGTAACAAATAAGTATAAAGGGTGAAACAATGTGATTTAAACACGTAAAAACATAAGTTTAGCAAACAATCAATCAAACAGCACCTGCCTCAATAAATATATGTTTTGTATAGTTACACAGGAATATGAAACAAATACTCAGAACTGAAGGAGCATGAAACATGACCTGAGTTGTGCATTTTAAGTGTGATTATTTTTTTAATTGGTTAATGTACATAAGCAACAGACTACCACCATTGGTAACTGCATTGCACTTACTGTTTTTTAAACAGTACGGCTGATTGCATGGCTGATGTCGTGTCATGTGGCAGAGCTCTGCACTGGTTCAAGGAACCTGTATGAAACACTTATCTCACTGAATCTGAAAAAAAAATTAGGATGTATGAGTACTGTATGAGTTTTTCTGTTAAAAATATAGTAGCGATTAGAAGATCTATACAGTATCGCCCTTGTAGATAGATTCTGCAGATTATTTGCGACTGGCAAAATTAGTCAGTATGAGGAAATTTACATAAATATTCACAAAGCTGGAATACTGAGCTTTACAACAGCATACTTACAGCTTGTGGTGAGAAGTAGCAGTCATCCAGAAGTCAAAAAAATGTACAAATAAAGATCATTTTAGATGTTTAATTACTATTTGGAGCATTTGGATTGCTAGAAGAGGGCTTAAAGAACTCATTTTTGTGAAATCGACCAAAAACTGACATTTCTCACTTCAACTGCCTGTAGCCCAAAATTAGACTGTGCATTCCAACTCATTTTGCCAGCAATGTTTACTGTAATTGTTTTTCTTGCTGAGCAAAACATTCCTCTACTGGGCAAATATTTTGGCCACCTGAGCAAAAAAA
The DNA here is from genome assembly GCA_032359235.1 of Enteromius mattozi. Taxonomy (NCBI): domain Eukaryota; kingdom Metazoa; phylum Chordata; class Actinopteri; order Cypriniformes; family Cyprinidae; genus Enteromius; species Enteromius mattozi. Next base: position 618,943 of record JAUMHE010000075.1, read on the forward strand.
ATCTTTATACAAGACCTGTTCAAGCGTGCACACAAAAAAGTGTGTTACATTTAACTTTAACTTGCTTTTTATATTTGATCTGACCTTGATGTAACTAAACGGGCCTAAAAATCTGCACGCTCCGCCCCCCCAACTTCTGCTTTTCGCATCCCTGCAGGGCCCCCTTACCTGGCCCTCAGGGTGTTGGGAAGGTTGCGTGGGATCTCCACTTTGTCTGACATGCTGTCCCTGCAGCCTGTCAGCATTTTGGCCTCCTATGTAACGCAGTCCAGGTTGTGGAGTTTTCCATAGGGACCCCATGACGACAGTCAATGACGTAACGTCATAGTGACGAACTGAAAGGGAACGTCTCGGTTACGTATGTAACCCTCGTTCCATGAAGGAGGGAACGGAGACGTTACGTCCCTCCTACCACAAGGTCGGACTGCGCTGGGGAATCGGTCCCCATCGGCTCCTCAGCAGAAACCTAATGGTTGTTTGCACGGCGCCATCTTATATACCCGTATGTACGGGGGAGTGGCTTGGCATGCAAAAACCACTGGCCAATTCCCATTGGCGTTTTCTCCAAAGATCAGAGTCGATTGGTCTTCCAGGTGGGACCGCATGACGTCAGTCAATGACGTAACATCTTCGTTCCCTCCTTCAGGGAACGAGGGTTACATACATAACCGAGACATTTCTGATAGTCAGTATGTAGTATGTTGAGGAGTCATCCAAATTAAGTGTAAGAAGATATTAATTATAAAGTCTGCTAATACTCTAATGACTACTAGTTGACATGTAGTTGCAAAGTTTTTTACTGTTAGTTGAATATCTAAAGTGGACTATTGAAAAAACTGTTGCCACTAATTGATGTTCTGTTCAACACAACACATACTATATATTCAGTATCAACTAAACCGGTTTTCTGAAAATGTAGTGACTTCAGTTCTCACTCTTAAAATTAACCAAGTATAAACAGAAACTCCTGTTTTAGAGTGCGGGGTTAAATACTCCAAGCCAGACCGGCCACCTCATTCTTCTGCTGTGTGAAGGCAGCCAGAGTTAGAGAGAGATTTTGAGACAAATTTCAGAAAATTACGTAGACTTACTCTTTAAATTCTGCTAAAATTGATGTTGGATTCACCACACAACCAACGCCTTTACCAATGGTTATTACAGGACAATTTTAGAGTCTATGGCAATTACAGCATTTTGGCTAGCCAGCTATTGGTTTATTCAAGGAAGAAGGCTTCATAGTGACCCTCACATCGGTGAGCTCTTTCCATGGTGGCCTGACTCAACAGAACAGCCTCTCATTAAGGGTCCATGTCTGCTTCTGCAACTCCCTATTATAGTCCCGGTAACATTTCTATATAGAATGACCAAATGGCAATAGCCAGACTACCCTGTGACTGGACACATGTCAGAGAAAAAAATTATATAGACAACGCAAACACAGATCTAAAATGTTAGGAAGCATCTTGTTGACACCTGTGTACGTTAATGAAATCTTCCACATGTATTCAAGTATTCCACACAGTTAATTGTCCCAGTATACAATAGCAGCACATCAGCCAGCAACAACCTTGGCACATCCAACAGCCCAGTAATGGTTGCTGGACATGTGAAGTATCCATTTTGGGAAACAAGACGCGTCAACACTATCCTTAAGTGTTCTTGACTCTAACCCAACATACCTCCAATCAATCTTTTCTGCAACAAGTTTTCAGTTTTGCAGTCTCTGGACGTGCTGGAGGGGTTGGTTTAAAACAGGAGAAAAATGAAAACAAAGCAAAACATTAGCTTAAATTTGTAAATTCACCTTTTAAACCGGCCTGGAGAATGTTGACTTTTCCTAAATACTCACTTTAGTTTATCCTAATATAGCAGGTCTAAGGAAATAAACGTAATAGACCCAAATAAAAATAAATCATTGACACAGACAATTTAACTCCATTACTTGTGTGAAAGATGGAAAAACACAAAACTACAACAAAGAGTATTTCTAGGTGCATTAAAATCAACAACAAAAAATAAACTCCATTTATCTGGTTAGCAATTTCAAGGTTGTTCGAAAATACACATACCAAACCAAAAGTCATATCTTAAAACTGTACTCAGCTGGCATTATTTATAAAACAAGAGCAAAATAAATCTGTTTAAAAATGTGTACATTCCATATAGCTTGATAGATGTATTATGTCTTGCTTGTGTTTTATAAGATTCACTCAAGCCAAACAGCTCCTGGGATGAATGAACATGTATGTTTTGAGGACATGTGGGTCCTCTTTAACTTGGGTGGGCATGGTCACATGTGTGTGGCAGCCCTGTATTTAAGGACAGTGAACTGTGACACAGTGGAAGATGGAACCCTGTAGAGAGACAGATGATCTACACATCTGCACTTTTCAAAAAAAAAAACTACAAAAACAAATAAATAAATATATCCTATGCTGGTTGCTATGAATGAAAATATTGAAAACCATGTCAAATAAATACACATCCGATTAAAAAGGCACATCCTGATAAATGCAAGAGCTCTTCAAAAATGTCTTAACTGTGAAGTGGGTGGCACTTCTGCGTCTCAGTTCCTATTCTGAGTGTCTAAAATGCGGGGTTAAGCTTCCGGCTCCGATTTGGCATAGTTTGTCTTTTGATCCCTGTAATTGCAACAACTATCTGCCTGAAGCACTTCCGTCAATCCCGCCATCCATAAAATCACAAATGCCTCTTAGTGGCACACTGGGTTTATTAAAATGTTAAATTTATATCTATCTATCTTTACCTTTTTCACTATCTTTAGCTTTTCCACAGCACATTAGCCTTTCATTACTCTTTCTTTTCTCTAGGCATCATCTGCTTCTCAGCACTCTAAAAACAGCCAGCCAGCTCTTTTTAAATGAATGAATGAACAAATAAACAAGTCTGGAGACATGTCTAAAAGTAAAAACTGCATTGCTTCCATTAATATTTATTACTTTTTTTATTAGATCACACCTGAGCAGTAATTCTTAGTTTTGCCTACACTTGTATAACAGGGGATTTTTTTCCCCCATTCATAAAGAACACTGGTGATGCTGGGCGAAGGGCCTTTTACTTTTGATCTGCCTAAACAGGTAGTTAACCAACAGTGTCACTCTCCTGGCTTCTGCTTTAACCATTTTGACAAACCACTTTTTTTTTTTCCACATAACAAATAACATGCAAGATAATACAACAACACATATTCAGAAATCATACAGAACATTGATTTAAATTATTAATATTGAGCAAATAAACCATTCTTGTGCTTCACTGACCTTTTTGTAATTTGTAAAGGTTGAAATCATCTTTTTCTATTATTTTTATTTTCTTGGCTTGTAACAGATGGTCTATGAGATCATTTTATATGAGACACTTCTATATGTGCAGTCTACTGGTTTAAAGGAATTTTTGGTTTTGTTCTATAAATCAGGTTCTTATAGTTAAACAATAGGCTTAACCAAATATAACAAATGTATGGAAAGCGACAGTAGTGTATTTTATTATATATACAGGAGCTCTGTAAATGAGTTTTTCCAGCACCACCTCTCCACTCAAGACAGAAGCTCAGTGGAAGACCACATCAGAGAGGAGGTAGATTACCTCACCAGACGGCAAAACCCAAACTCCTGAGGGCTCTGGGTAAAACCACAGCAGAACTCATTATGGGAACACTGTCTGGTTTGCTTCTGGTTCTTGAATCAGACACAAAGTAAGAGATTAGACAGTCAAAATCTTTGGTATCATTATGCAGTAAATCTTCAGTCTCACTTTTGATTAGAAGTCAAACTATATGGAATTTCAGGGCCAATAACGATAACCAATAATTTACAGCTCATTGTGACCGATGACACAGAAAATTACGTTTTGACTTCTAACTTTTACTATGGAGCTGTAATCAAATGAATTTAGAACTACTCAGTAGAACCAGTCTTACTGTGTTACTGATATTAAGCTGATTTAATGAGAATCAGTCAAATATATATATATACAAAAAACCTAATTAATTGCATATTTTTCTGAAATTAACCGCAATTAATTCCAACTAACAGTAACTTTTTAAAATATACTTTTATATTGCAATAATTTCACATTCAAACATTAAATTAATGTACAAACAACATAAAGACAGTACATTT
>JAUMHE010000075.1:651770-665241 GCA_032359235.1 Enteromius mattozi
GTTTATCAGTACATTACAGAAAATAATGAACTTTATCACAATATGCTAATTTTTTGAAAAGGACCTGTATATATATTAAAAACGGTCCTCTGTTAGTTGTGTGTACAGTAAGGCTCTCACAGTATGTCTCTAGCACTGACTAAGACAAAAAAAGACCCCAGCCCTAGGGGATCTTCGAAACTCTGTCATACATCTGAAACTGTAGTGTGTTTTTCCACTGCACTACAGAGACCTTGATTGCTCAAGGTCAGTGGTGTGGATATCCAAGACTGTGTTTCACCCTCAGGTAAAAGTGTAGAACAACTAAAAGAACACACTGATATCCCTTTAGAAATCTGAATCCTGAATTCAGCACAATTTCTCACTGAAAATGGAACATAAATACACCGAAAAAGGACAGTCAGCAAACTTGACTCACACCTTCCAATAAAAGCTAGAGCTACTGTATGTTTTGCCACATCGGAAAAATGGCAGAACCTTAATATCACATTCAGGCTCATCTACACAGGTTTCTTTTATCCTTATGGTGTTATTCTGCCCTTTCCCTAAAATGACCTATCAGCCCCTGACAGACACCATCTAGCTGGTCAAAACCAAAGAACTATTACAGTATAAAATGCATAGTGTCCAAAAAAGAGCGATTTGCATGTCAGGTTATGTGCTCCACTTTGTTTCACTGCCATCTTTTCCTCCACCATTTCAAAGCTTATATTAATGTTATTTATTTATTTATACATATAAGTATGTTTAAGCTACTGGCATGATTGCATTCAGGCTTTAGAAGTCAACCTTCCGGGGCGCAGTTCCTAGAGTGCTCCAGTCGTGATCTCAAAAACCGGGAGACTGGTTCCCTTAAGATTTTCCTATGGGTTTCGATAATGGGGTTTTCTTATTCATCACCAAAATAAGAAAGATGGTTAACATAACTTGTTGATACCTTGATGTTCTGTTCAACAACAGAAACTGCACACACCCCAAATGTTCTTATGTTATGACATACAAACATATTTTTTTAAAAATAAAAATAACGCTTTAAAATGTTCACGCGTTCAGTATGGGTGTTTGTAATTCACATTGTAGAGCAAAACATCAAAATACAGTCAAGTTATGTTTACCTCAAACCTTACATTTAATCATTAATCGAAAAAACCCTTTATAAAAACCCACAGGAAAATCTTGAGGGAGCCTACCGTGAATTAGTGTTCTGGGTTTTGATGTGGGTTTTTTGACAGCTAAAGTACTCTAGCATGTGAAGCAGCTTCTAGTTCCTTCATTCAGGTAACCAAACAGGGTCAGAAGTTAACTTTTCCATTAAAAGGCAATATTTGCAACCTGCAATCGGTTTGAATTGCTTTTTTTAACATTAGTATGGGACACTTCAGTTCACAAGCAGTAGAATTTCTCATTCCAGTGTATAAATTGCAGACTTAAACACACACACACACAAACACACAACAGGTAAAAGTCAAGGCGGTTGATTTGTGTGTGAGATTTGCATGGCTTGGCACACTTTCCCTAAGCAAAGTGTTAATCAGCCATCACATCTCTTAGACACCTACTGAGAAAATCCTTAACATGCAAAACATGTTCGCTTCCATGTCTTCACACAGATGAAGCATGTGACGGAGTTAACAGTAGATTTGTACACTGATCTCTGCACTATTTGCAAATTCCTCATTTATTTATGTAAATAATAGTGCTGCTGCAGTTCCTGGAACCAGAACAGCATGTCTTGTGTCTCTGTATGTGTGTGTGTGTGTTTGTGTGTAAAAGAATGACCATTTCTTTAATTCAGTAAAATTAGGAAAGATCAGCCACAGAAAAAAAAAAAAAAAAAAAAAAAAAAAAAAAAAAAAAAAAATATATATATATATATATATATATATATATAAAGTCACTGAGATGATTTAATATGACAAATTTGATATTGACATTACAAGATTGTCTAAGTAAGTAATTAACTAAGTAGTGATATCTACATTATTATTTCTAGTCGAAAAACAACTGAGACAGTTGATACATGAATTAAGTCTTAAGGGCTGTGGAGGCAGAAAATGCATGAGGGATGAAGAGATTCTGTTGCAGTGAGAAGGAGAGGGTAGATTTCTATCACATGACTCCAGCACATTTGTGCCACAGAAACACTCAGCAGTGATGGGTCACCTTCCCCTATAAACACACTCAAACAAGCCCTTCTACAGCATTCTGTCCCACTCTTCTGCTGCAAAATGACGTCTTTTACCACCCTCTTTATAGTGAAGACAGCAGAAACTTTCCATTGTTTTTATAATAAGCTAATTATGTTTTAACCATGAGTACAGAAGCTCAAGTTACATGTTTTGCTCTTTTTAGTATTGGATCATTACTTTATTCTGCCTTTTTTTAGTTAGTTCATCAGTTAGTTGCCCAATTGAAGGGACGTGTCCTTATATTTGTAAATACTCTCTTTGTGTGTGCTGCATAAGAACAGATAAATAGTGTTTAATATAGTGTTTTATATAAACTTAGTCTAGATTGTTTCACAGTACAATAGGCATTGTGATACAATACTATCATTTAACACACAGCATTGCGTTGCATTACAGTATCATAAATGAACGGCAACTCAAAATGCACCAAATGTACAGAAGAGTGTGAAATGAGCCGTTCAAACAAACAGTGTATTTTGAAGCAAGGATTTGAAAAAACACAATGGTTACATTTTCCAGGAAGTCATTTTACCAGTGGCTGTCTCTCAACATTAACCAAAGTGTGTGTGAGTTTTTAAGTGAGAACATACCTCAAAATCATTTGCCTTATTGTAGTGCATGTTGAGCACTTTGTAGAGCTCTGAATCACGGCTCACAACGATATCATCAACTTCTGCCACACCGTTGTTTATGGCCTGCCTGGCAAACTTCTCCATCTGGATGTAGTAGAACTCTCTAAAGTTACTGAACCACTTTATCAGCTGAGATGTGATACACCTGTTAAACTAAAACACAAAGAGTGTTAAATACTGATTAGTTAGGTTTTAAAGAACCTCTATCAGTCTGTCCTCACCTTCACATCTGAGAAGTACATCTTGAGCATGCTGGAGCTTGGGTACCGGGTGTAGAAGAACATCAGTTTGGCCTTCTTAAGGTGATTTGGGGACAGTCCTTCCTGGATTTAACACTAGCAGTAAAGGAAAATAAGCCCAGCACTAAGATTTGCTTGACATTATCATCTCATCACTCAAGGTGTCGACTCGTCACGTTCAATAAAACATGAAAAACACCACACCAACATATTTTACATCAGAAACTCATTTTACAGGCAAAGCGGGCAACGTCTTTTCCTATGCCCTGATCCCAAACCTCCAGATGTCAAAGAGATAAAGATAGCATTTGCATATCACCTTCAAATGTGTTTGTAACCTTCATTTCAACAGGGCCAGAACACAAATATAGCGGTAAAGGTTTTGGGAGGCTCTTTTGAGCATGGCAAGCTAGAAATGTTTTTCATATGTGACAATAATCTAATCTGACATTCTTAAAAATAAATCATTACTAGAGACTTTTTGTAGTAAATCGGGATAAGGCAAAAAAAAAATGTTTGGAATTAAATTAAATTATAAGCAAACAATAAACAAAACAAACAAACAAAAAACTGCATAGTGTTGCTGATGTTATTAAAGCAGTTATAAAGGTCTACCATGTCAGACCTTGAAGGGGAAACAGTTTGGCTGTCTGCCAACGCTGCACATTTTCTTCCATACTTTCAGCACTCATCAATAATCTGTTTAAGATAAGAGCACACACTGGAAGTTCAAACTGCACTGTGTGTGACACTCCTGTTGTTGTCCCACTATGACCTCTGCCAGACAACAAAATGGCTGAGTGGGCAAATTTCCCAGACAAAGAGGACTGAGCTACCTCCTTTAAGGCCTCTCTGAGCTCTTGACATCAGTGCAAAGCCTTTTGTGTGACTGTCAAACAAAAACCTCAACCACTGGCAACATAACTTTATACAGACAGGAGAACTCAGAAATTAATATAACAATAGACTGAAATTCACTATGCTATGCTATTTACCTTGTCATAAACAGCTCTGTTCACAGCAATCCGTTTAAGTGTATGTCCCTTTAAATGCTAATGAACTCTGCTCACCCTGAGTGAAGAGCTGTTCTCATGAGATTGTAAACTTTAGCCATATTCAGTTGCAGAACTTGTTAATTGATTTGCAAAAATGTATTTAAAAAAAACCCTTATACTCACTTCTTTTGTAGGTAACACTTGATCACGAATGATTCATGCAAACATAGATACATTTAGGTAAATCAGGGTCACATTCCCTTCATAAACAAATGTAATCAGGAAAAAATGACAACCGCTAAGTTCATTATTACATCCAACAACAAAACATTGGATGCATCCGAAAACTTTGACAGCTGACTTTGCTGCCTCACTGCCTTTTGAGGCAATTACATTTTGTTACGAAGTCACCTCATGAAACTGATTTCGGACAGGCTTTTGAGGCAGCGTAACGGTTTAATGATGTACAACAAAATAGAATGAGTTTTGGTGATAACTAAACTAATATTTATTTACCATAATACTCTCTGTCATGAGGGGGGCCTGTGCAGAACTACGTCACTCTGCCACGAATCTCAGAACAGAGAGAAAGTAATCATTATTACTGGGGATTTTTCTTTTTAAAAAAAGGCCCTGGGTGTTTTTTTTTTGTTTTGTTTTTTTATCATTATAGGGTGGATTCTACTCACACTGCAAACACACATTTATGTGCAAACAACAACTTAAATTGAATTTTGTATTTGATAACTCCCTCTAAATCTCTTGTGACTGCAAGAACTAATAACATATTTCACTGGGCACTGTACAGTTAACTCTGTTCAAAGAGACTTTTGATATTAGCAGAGTTATACAGCATGGATCTACCTTTTCACAACTCATCCTATTCTTCTGTCTAACTGCCATTAAGAGACTAGAGATGGGTTCCATCTCGGTTTGCTATTGCACGCCATGTGCAACATGAATTGCTTCATGGACTAAATAAATTATATGACAGTATTTTGTGACAAAATGCAATTACTGCATTTCGCACATAGAACAATAAGAACAGCAGTTGCATTTTGTCAATCCCCTTTTTTTTGTACACAAAGTTCAGCACCCAAAAGTTATTCTTACCATTGTCCGATGAATTTGTCCATAAAATGAAAGGGCATTTGCTATTGATTAACATTAACATGAGATATCATTTTTGAGGCGAATCAAGTAATCACAATTTAATTAAATAATAATTAATAATTAGATAAGACTTTATAATAATGTGCCCTGACCAAGAACATTTTAATGACATAAATAGTAAGTGAAAAGAAAGCTTTTACTACTATTAAAAGGATATTGTACAGCCTGAGTATGGAGAGGTGTCTGATATGTCCTGGAGGTCCCCACATTCAGATTTGATGAGCGACAGCCCTTCAGCAGTTCTTCCTGGAAGAACTGGTGAGCAAGAACGGTTAAGCATCGGATGCTGGCTGGAAGCCATTTTTGTTCGTAAGCTGGTGGTCTCCCTTGACAGATCCATTAAGCTAGTAGAATCTTTACTAGAATATCCTGTTGATGAGGCACCAAGTGTGCTCTGAAATGAGTAACCCACAAGAGGAAGTGAAAATGTGTGACGGAATGATGGGGAGATGAAGCCTGTGTTTCCAGAAAGAGATGAAGGGTGTAAGGAGGGATGAGGGTGACCATTCTGAACTTCAGGATCTGAGGACTGGTGGTGTTCGGATGCAGACTTTCGTACTACCAGTGGTAATGCCTCTGTCTGATCGTTAGCACAAGGAAGAGGGACCCCGACAAATGAGTCAAGAGGGCTGGGAAAGATAACATCACCAAAGCACTGCAATCTCTGATTAGCAGTGTGGAAGTTTGGGTTGTTCCCATTAAAAGCAAAGCGGTCCACATTTGCTGGGAGTGATGGGAATACTTGTAACAGTGGACGTGGAGGTTTTGAAAAAACATTCACCACGGTGTCTACCACCTGAGACATGGCAGAGTTTAGCTCCTGCTTAAGTGTTTCTGCCAGACGCTTGCCTACTTCATGCATAGACATCAAACCTTTGCTCCGTAAAGAACCTTCTTGTTTGGCCATCTCTCCATCCAGCAAAGCTTGTTCACGGTGCAGGGCCTTGGCTTCATCCAGAAAGCATCCTGGATCCAAGTCTGCTATCTCATTATCAGATTGATCAGCCACAGACTTTTGAATGAGATGTTCATTGATGCCACCATCACCTAAGATCCCATCAGATCGTACACTGTCTTCTGAGAGATTCCCTCCATCTGCTTCTGAATCTGTGCTGTCATAGATTTGAAAGAACTTTTCTTGAAGCTGTTTCAACTGTTTCTGCATGTCTTCCAGCTGTAGTTTCAGCTGCTTGCGTTCTTCAACCTTCTGCTGTTTATGTGTGGAAACCATGTGCTGGAAGCTATGTTGCTGCTGCTGAGGTAATTTTTGTTTCCTCTTGTTCTCACGATTGCTTTCTCTTGGGCTGAAGGACTGTGCAGTAATGTTGGTTTCTCCCTCTAACTCCCGTTCACAGTGCTTTCCACTAGAAATGGAGGTTGCCATTACATTTGGTAAGTGGTTCATTCCACGAATGATGTTCTCGACACGAGCGCGCTTGGCCTGAAGGTGCTCTTCATTTAGCCGCTCAGAGTCCAAGGGCTCCAGTGAGATTTTTCCAAATGGTGAGAGACATTCTTCCACGCTCTCCTGGGATGAGTTGCTGCAAGTGTCCTCCTGTAATGGTTCAGTTTCTACTTTCCTGGGGATCACTGGCTCCCTGCCTCCTGTTCCTCTTATTGCCTTATTGCTCTTCAGTAGGTTCGTGATGACAGTGGCACCAGAAAAGGGTATCATGTTATCCTCATATGAGCTCCCCCTTTTAAGAAGTTTGCGGAGAACATTTGATTTGGCCTCACCGGGCTGAGCTCCTGAGCACTCAAGCACATCCTGCTTCTTACCGTAATGGGAGTTCATGGCATCCAAGATGACAGTGGATTTGGCTGCACGGGTGACAGTGATGACGGCAGAAGCTGTTTGTGTTGATGAGGCAGATGAGCTAACAATTCTCTTCACTCCAATGTCCACACGTCTTCTTTTTGTCTGTCTATTCAGATGGAACTCTATATCATGGTCTGGCATTTCTAGTGCTTCTACTGACCCATTTCCCACAAGCCTGAATCACAGTCACCTATGGACAGAAAAGTGAGAGAAACACAAAATAATCAAGCATCTTCAATACAGGAATTACAATATTTCAAATTATAAAATGTATATGCACTTAGGAAAATATCAAATATAGACTTTAAAACAAACACAAAAAAAGAGAGTGAAAGAGAAGATTACATAAGATTATATATATATATGTTTGTGTGTGTGTGTGTGTGTATATATATAATATATAAATTAGTACTATTATTAATTAGTAGCTAAGTCTTAAATTATTAGTTGTTATGAAGCAAGGAGAGAGATTTGTCTGCAGACATTTTCAAAAAGTGAATTAATTTGAACATGCAGCAGTGTGGACATCTGACCCTGAGACTAAAGATACATTCCTCAATCAACAATTGTTGAATTCATTGAACTAACTGGAAAAGTGTGGTTGTCATACCATATTTATTTTATAATACAACATTTAAAAGTGGACAAAGGTTTTTTCCAATAATTATATAGAAAAATCTTTAAAACCAGGTCAAAAAATAAAAGAAAAATGCTCATACAGGTTCAACCGAATAAAATCTAAATGTCCTTTAAAAAGAAAGTGGAGACAATAAAATAAACAAACAATAAAGTAAATAAATATAAAAAACAAACATTGATGTTTTGGCAAAGTTAATCATAAGATCTTTCCTTTTTTACTTGCTTGCTTATAAATAAATACCACGCAGTATTGGTATCTATGACATAATTTGCTTTTTATTTTTTCTGCATGTTTCTGCATGCTGGTTGGACCACTTTTTGCCCATTAATAAGCAATCTTTAAAAAAAAACAAATCTCATTATCAACTGATTCAACATTTTATATATGAACTGCTTGCTCTAGAGTGTTTTACCTGTTTATTTATGTATTTATTTATTTTCAGAAGCATATAATACAAGCAACATTAGGGAAAACATGACTGTATCTTCGACAACATTTGCATTTACGTCAATATCAAGACAAACCTGGGTTTACGATCACATAAAGAGAAAAGCACCATAATAAAGTTAACGTGTATTTAAACACATCATCATAATGTATAAAAACAATGTGTGCTTTTTTGTTTCTTTATAAGCCTAAGTGATTAAATTAGTTGAATTCAGTAGCCTGTTTACTAATTTTACTGAAAAGTAATTGTCACGTCATTGACCCATATTTAAAATTTCTATGACGTGGTCAAACAGCCATATTGTCAAATGTATTGATAAGGATAACATAGTTTAATTTTAAATTTCTGATTTCACAAAAGCATCCAAATCGATCGAAATCACATAAATAAGTAAAATATATAAACACTATAAGTAATATAACATAAGCGACAATCGCGAAGAAGTCCAAAAGAAGTATAAACATTGCAAAAACAATCAGTTTAAATCTATAAAGCGAGGAGAGACGGTTTTTCAAATGACAGTAAAAGACAAGTGAACGTCAGTACATTGTAACACCCTCACCGATAAACTTCATCATTCGCTGTCGTACAGGACAAGAGGTCACTTACCTCACAAATGCCGGCAGAAAGGCTTCTGTGGTTTGTGCGATGATAAATAGTATAATACGAAATAAAATCTCTCAGTGGACGAGACGGTGCGGATAAAAAAGGTGAGTGACAGGCGGTAATGAGGCTCTCCACGCGCTCCTCCAGCTGTACGGAGCACTTAAAGACTCGAATAAAGAAAACAGGAAGACTTCGCGTCATTAAATCAGTGTGATGTAACGCAGTACCCACCAATAAGAGCAACTTGATGACCACACAATACGAACCAAGCGTGATATTCCAATTGTGTATTCAAATTAATGCGCGTCCTTTCCCTTCATTTGAGAGACCATTTGAGTTCAGTCTGCTTTAGTCGAACAGACTCAGTGCACAGACTCAAAGTGTTCCTTTTTCGGTCAGATTCTGTTTCACAAAATCCTAGGCTAATGCTAGAACCCAACCACAATGGCAAAAATAAGCTGGATTTGGCCCACAAGGCGTTGCTGTTTAAAAAGCAATAGCCACAACTATGGAGGGACACCTTTTCAGAACATCCATTACAGAATATTTGTCTTACTATTTTTCTGCACCACAGTATGCCCATGGGAAAAAAATGAGATGGGATGATAACAACATTCTGCAGTATGCCTATATGTCAGGATAATCAAATAACAACTGTGCTTCTTTGGGAAAAAGTACACACCTTTGCAAATAAACTCCACATTCAATAGCAGTGTTCAGACTACACTAATATGAGATGACAAGTGCCTCAAGTGACAATTTCTCAAGATTCTAAAACGTTGAAAATAGTCATAATAAAAAGTGAGTATGGGACTATAAACTACATACAATGCATTGGCGTGCTGTAACCAAACAACACAAACATCACAGCTGTTTACAAAGTGAATCAAATATTTGTATCATTTAAACAATTTTTGTTCTCATCTTTTTTTCTTGGTTTGCAGAAAGATATTGATTTCCCATGCTGCAAGTTAGTGGTTTTGGAGGATGAGAGAATTCTGAGTGGAGCTTGTTATTGCATTTAAGAACTCACACTCATGTGTTTTGTCTTTTTAACCATGATCAGATAAATGTCTTGACAAACCCAAGACCTGTTATGATGAGAAACTTACATCATCACATGTAATAACTGTGTTCATACAGAATAGAAATTCATTTTGAATATAGACCATTATTGACATAATTTGGGAAATGGAAAACGTTTTGCCCCAGAGAAGACTGCCAGACACACCGGCCCACAACCGATCAACTGAGAAAAGATTGTTCAAGAAAGAAAAACTGTGCAGCACACTTAATGGCCAACTAGCTGTTTATCTTCTCAGCTCACATGCTTTCAATAAACACACACACACACACTAGAGTGCAATGGCAGAAAGGCCACTACTCTGTGATGGTCATCATAGCAGATTATTCTATCTGTCTATCTGTCTGTCTGATTGCTGGTTAGTTTCACATTATGAGTGAAATACTCCTGTGCTTTGATGTTCTCCTGACCTACTGATTGTGTGACAGAAGGTCGCCAGACAGTATACCACAAACAGTATTCCAGCTGTACCTGTTATTTTCATAAAGACTAAGTGAAATAACATAGATAAGAGCGGTGCGTTTGTAGTACATGTGGTAATTATATTTGACCTCACAGTACCTCCTAGGTTAAACTGTCTCTCTTCCATTTAGCCATCTATACAAGAAAGTAAAACGATATCTTATAACAATCAAAGCAGAAAATCAGTTGAAGCCTTGCCAGAATCTACAAGTCTAATTTTGTGGCAAGACTACACTCTGGAAAATACATTAATATCAAAAATAACACCAGTGTGAATTTATCCAAGAGTTAGTTTGCAATCATGTATTCATCCTTGTGTGGTCTCTAAAGTGAAAAAGAAAATTTTAGCAGACAGTAATTTAGAATTTTAAATTATTTTCTTTTGTTTCCCACAGCTGTCCTGAAGCAATACATAATAAATAAATGCAAATGCTGTGTTTTTGCTGTTCTTACCCATACAGTGAAAGCATATATTGTCCCAAAGCTGACAAGCTCCAAAAATAGATCAAGAATATTAACATTTATGTGAACTATTATTCTTTGCTCGGATCAAAATCAGGACCAGAACAAGTGATCACATTACTCCAATTTTGAAATATTTGCACTGGACAGGGGGTTGATTTTAAAGTTCGTATCACTGCATGGCCTGTCCTGGCTTCTAAAAACCTGCCATTTAACACTTTTGATTTATTGTTTATGAATGTTTAGTTTGTGATGTGTGCATTGCATAACATGTAAAGCACTTTGTGAATGTTTTTTATTTGCTAAATTTCAGATGTTTTAGTGTTAACAACTGTATAGGTGTATTCTTATTCACTTCGTGGCATAGCAGTAGCGTAGTACTGTACTCTTGCCCTGAGCCATCAGCTGTCATGCTCATAAATCTACTTTTCTGTGGTGAGGAGGGCACTGCACACCTTGTCAGAAACACCCACATTAAGCGCTAAATAAACGAAAACATCCTGCTCTCTGCAGCACTCTAGAGGCCCCAAATGAAGCCCGTGGTTCACCAGCAGCACTCTGTGTTGGGGCAGGTCGCGTCTCCTTCCCTTTCATTCATCTCTCAGTCTTTCCTCAGGCACCTGGCATCTGTTTGTATATTGTGTGGTTCATGGCTGTCCTCCGCTCAGGGCTTTAAAGCTGTTTTTTTCCATTCCAATTACTTCCTGATCCCCGTGATGTCATAATGGAGGAAAGTCGGTAGTAAAGTGGAGGATGCAAACACCCATTTCCTGTCGTGTGCCAGACCCACTAATGTGAGACTTTAATTATGGTCCTGAAAAAGGAAGTGTTCCATATCTGGGACATTAGATAAAGAGCATGTATTATGAGATTATAATGGCTGCTAAAATTTTATGGGGGATACAAACAAAATCATTCACTATCAAATCATACCCTGTGTACAAAGGTGATGTTACTTGTGTTATAAAAACATAAATCCACATTTAAATACCACATCAAAATTGCTGATATTACAAAATTGCTGGTCCTTGAGGTTTCATTTTTATTCTGCTCAATACCCCATTGTTCTCTCTTTAAAGCATCAGTCATGTCTCTCACCTGTATTTCACAGGGACACAGAGTCGCAAAGTCATTAAATGTGGGAATATTTCGATAGTAAAGAAACACAAATTTAGCTCTTTATTATCTGTCTCAATGAAAAAAAAGCATTTCAAAAAATTATTCATCAGTGCATTTAAAATCCAATAATTAATCTCATAATTAAACATTCAAGAAAGGTACGGCAAATCGGAGCTCCAGCAGAATATCCTCCCTGAGGCCCTCCACAGCTAAAAACTGTTTACCATGTATGCTAAGATTATAATAGGCACACAAACTTGTGAAATGACTAAAAATGTTCACCTTTATTGGTGTCATCATGTCATTGGCTAAGCCAAAACAAACACAAAACAGAGCCATCAGTTCAAATAAGAATGGACGGACAAATATTTGTTAACACACTGAAAGAAACTAGTTCTCAACCATTGTGTTTTTTTCATACAAGAGTGAGAATGTTGTTGATTAAATTTCAAATATGCAATTTGTTCATAATGATAGCACATATTTGAAAATTAGCTTCCATATTTTCAGAGACGTGAGCTTTAGGTGGTCAGCGGTCATTTAGAATTCATGAACCTGTAGAGAAAAGCCTTACCTAAACTTAGTTAGTAAATAACTAAGTTTTACAACTTTCTATATTAATTTAACTTTTAGCTTTAGTACTTTTGACTGAAATGCTAACCAACTTTTATAATGGCTGTTGTTGTTTATTAATGGTGCTGTATGTAACAACACCATACTTCATAATTCAGGAAACATGCTAAGTTCACATACTTGTTTCTCTGAGAAACAATGCTACAGCTAGTTATTCTACTTTGAACATTTTCTTTAAATTTTATTTTATTTATTAATTTTTGTCTGTGTGAATCCGCCCACTTACAGTTAACCCAATAATATTTGGACAGACTGGGTTGCCAGTTTGCAGAAAACACGCGAGCAAACCAACTACTGTAGGTAAAACACTGCAGATTCTACCTGGCCTAAAAGGCCCAAGCATTCATCTAAAAAACTGTATGACCCCAGGCATATTAATATGCAGATAAATCAACTCATCAGAATACAGTGTAAGGTTTGTTGCCTTTCATGGTCAATTGCTTTTATTTGTGTAGCCAATCTGACAACGTGTGGGCATTCAGTCAGGAGTAAGGATGGGGATGGGGATGGGAGAAACAATATTTTGAGTTTAGACCGCAGTACCCATTTCAGCCACTAGCATTATTACGTACTGCACCTGTAATTATTATTTTTCAATAAACAATATTATTAAATGTTAATAAATAACAGCAGAAGTTACTAGTATTAAATGTTGCCTGTGTGGCACTCCACACTGGACTCTGGAACAATATACTGACCTTGCACTCTGTTTAAGTGATTCTTTGTTTACTGTTGGGATTGTGGATGAGGAACGCAACTACCAATCATGTGATTAACCAATCAGATTTGAAGAAACAGTTTACAGTTTTTGTGAAGTTTACAAGTACTCCTCGCTGCAGACTGTAGCGCGGTGATGTCAGGTACGTACATGACGTAGGTACCTGACGTGTGTATGTGTATGTGTTTACCGCGCATGCGCAAAGTGACGTATGGTATGTCTATAACACGATTCATCCTACCGTATGTGTAT
>JAUMHE010000075.1:682784-693138 GCA_032359235.1 Enteromius mattozi
ACAATAAAGTCTATCTTTGGCATCAAAACCCAAGACTCCAGAGTATTTCTTCAAGAAGGAGAAGGGGAACCACAACATAAGCCAATCACATAACATTTGGTAATGACATATGTTATTCGCCAGCTCAGCCGCCTCGAACATCCAGTGTAAACAGGTATGCAGTGAAAACAAAACCATTGAGTGAAAAACCGGAGTGAAGATGGCTGTGAACGACCTTTGCAGATTAAAGTAAATCTAAATTAAAGTAGATCTCTGGAGCTGCGTGAAGTTTTCTGCTGCTTCAAACACTCCACCATAAATCCAGTCCCCAAAAAGCCCAAAATCACTGGACTTAATGATTACAGACCTGTCGCTCTCACATCTGTGACCATGAAGTCATTTGAAAGACTGGTCCTGGCCTACCTGAAGGACATCACTGGACCCTTGCTGGGTCCTCTTCAGTTTGCCTACAGAGCAATAAAGCTCTTCTGATTCTGAAGTAAATCTACACATCCACAGTGCAATTAGTGGATCCAAACTAATATTTGACAGTAGAGACAAACTGAATTGCGGAAGATACGATTAGTTCTGTTAAACAGAACTCTTCTGTCATTTTTAGCCTGTCGGAAATGCTGCAACTTAATTGCAAGATTACAGCATGACATTGAAATATTCAAGGACTGGAAAAGGAAGTAGACACTGACCTGTCAAAAGGGTGCCAGTTCAATCTCAATAAATAAAAGAGACCGAGATACACCCTCTAAAACTCCAAGGTCCATAAAAAAGCAGAGGAAGGCCATAGACTTGCCATAACAGAGCAGTGTCACCGAGATGGGTTAAACACTACAATGCAAGTCTTAATGGGTAATTTGTTAGCTAGAAGATCCTTAGAAGTGGTAGCAATGGATTTTACTGTTCTAGAGTCTTCCAGTGATAATAAGGAGAATATTGTCATTTTTCGAAACTTATGTAAGATGTATGGTATTAGGAGTCAAACTACCCCATCACCCCCAGGGTAATAGTCAATGTGAGAGGTTCAGTCGAACCCTGCATAATCTGTTAAGAACTCTCTCACCAGCGAAAGAAGATGATGGGTTGAATATTTACCAGAAGCACACTGTAAAAAAAAATCCTGTAGTTGCCGGAATGTGACCATAAAAAATACGATAACAACGTTTTAGGTTTCACGGTTTTAAGTTAAATTTACAGTTAAATACCATAATTTCATTAAGTGATACAATGTTAATATACCAACCTATTAAAGTACTGAAATCTGTTTTGTAGCTTGGAAATACACTGATAAGCACCAAATGCAGGTGGTGATGAAAAAGTCACATGATGAACCAAAGCCCATCACAAGCAGCTTTTAAATATTAACATATTTTGAAGGAGCTCAGAGTCTAAACCCTAAACACCATCATGGTGACACTCATTAAACTCAAATATGGAATAAACATTCATTTAACAACATTACATGTAACATACAACCCTAATTAACATAACTGATAAGAAAACACTAAGAAGAAACAGTTATTTCAAAGAAAAAACATCAAAATCAAACAAAATTTGAAATGCAATGCAGGGAATTCTGGAAATGTCAGTTTACGTCTTTTCCCTGTAAATGTTACAGGAATTTACCATTAAACATTGAACATTTTTCCCGTAGCATTTTCACAGTTTTTTACTGTGGAAATCACATCCATTTTTTACAGTGCAGTTTTTGCTTATAATACAACAGAAGACTCACGGCAAAGCTCTCAACTGTCTTACTCAAGCAGCTTGATTTAAATAAGGAGACCGAGCTCAATTGTTTTGTAAATAATAGCAAACACGTAACTTGACAAAGGCATATCTACATAGCAAACTGTAGGCTGTAGTAACTAACTCTAATGACAGTAACTCATGATTGAACGGATGAACCATTGATGCTTATGCGCTCTAGTTATTATGTGTGTGTTCGACTTTAAGCAGCACAATCAGTGTATGATATCAAAAGCAATTCAAAGCATATTGAGGGTCTGCTCTCTATAGCTCTTACTGTACTGATGTCACACAACGATCAGTCTGTGCAGTCAGTGCTGCTTCAAGTCGAACACAGCTCTTATAGTTTATGGGAAGGGCAATGCTCATCAAGCTCTGATTTAGGCCCGCTCAATAAATACTGCTACGAAAATGGTGAAAAACTGTTAAACGGTCTAACTCCACCATTAAGTATTATATAGTTCACAGTCTTTGTAACATGTTTCAGCAATGCATTTCTATCCTTTATAATGTGTTTACAAACAATTCTCAAAATTTATTTTACACAGACTTTAAAGTTACCAGTTGACATTTTGTTTGGGGTAAACCAGACAGATTTTACAGAGTTGCTTGAAAAGTGGGTGCGCTAAGGGCATCAGCAGCGATTCAAAGAGGCTTGTCAAAAAGCAAGGGGACAAAGTGATGCGCATATGCGGCAGACTGTGATGGCTGCTTAGTGCTTCAGCACTCCGCTTCAGATGTGCCTTTTCCCCTATAAACTATCCCCTGCTAAGAGTTTTTAAATCACTTTTTTATTTGAGACGCATCCGAGATGGCATCCAAGCAGGAATTGCCATATTAAAAATAAAACGACCTAAAAATGACAAACACCTTCATGACACTATAGCTGAGATCCTAGAAAAGCAATTGAGTGCCAAAAAGTTCAGCATGCTGGCAATTGTTCACAAGGAAATTTCAATGATATCAATGAAATTCCATGAACTTGATTCCTTGTAAAAAGATGTTAAAGCCTTTGCCAACAGATTTGACTACATGCAAACTACAGTGTGCAATATCAGTCTCGCTTGGAAGAGATGCAAGAGAAGCTATGGCTTTATGAAGACAAGTCCAAGCAAAACAATTTTAGGCTGGTGTGTCTACCTGAAGGAGCTGAAGATGGCAAAGCAATCCAATGATTGGAAATCCAAATTATTTAGTGGCTACCGACCTTATAAGGGAAGGTGACTGAAATTGTATGCAAACAAAGATTCCACTAGGAATAAAGCATATCTTCAAGCTTCTCCATTACAATGACAGGAAAGTGATCCTGAAGGAAGCTATGAAGGGGCTAAGTTGTGGTTCTTTTCAGATTTCAGCAAGGGCACATCCCAAAAAGGAAAGCTATGCTGGAAAGAAGCAAAGGTCTTCAGCAGTTGGGCATTGAGTTGTTCCTGTTATATCCGGTGGTAGAGAAAGGGTTACTCCACCCCAAAATGAAAATTTTGTCACTTACCCCCATGGCCTTCCAAACCTGTAAATGCTTTAAAACCCCTTTCATGGGTTTGGAACAACATGGGGGTAAGCGATTAATGACAAAATTTTTATTTTGAAGTGCAGTAAAACCCTTAATGTTGTCAATGATCGCGAGCAGATTCTTTTCAAGACCCCCACAGACCTCGAGAGGTTCGTCTCGTCGCTGGATGCTGAAACTTACATGGAATGTACCCCGACGAAAGAAACCCCCAACGACTAAACTTGGCACTCTCAATCCTGCACTTCAGTATTTCAAGTAGGGACTTAAGTTTCTATTGCCATCATGGACCTTTGGATTAGTAGGAAACTGATACCTGGGTTTTTATAGTGCATGGCCTCGAATACTTTTATTTTCCAGGCATGTCAGAGAGTGTGTTTTATCTCTGCGTGCTGCCATTTGTACTTTGTTCTTCTGTTCTTTGTTTTGCGTGACAATTACGTTGTTAATACCAGGGTTTGCCATATTTGATTACATTATTAATTTTGTGGGGTGAGATTTTTGTTTACATGTTTGGTAACTATGGTTTCATTTGCCTTAAGTGTTTATGTTCTGCTGTACTGCTAGGATGAAAGACTTCAATGTGATATTGTGGAATGTCAACAGTTTGAACTCCCCTGTAGAAGAGAAGAAAATATCTGGATAATTTACATCATAATGGTACGTTCACACCAGACGCGACTTGCGCGAATAAATCGCGCTATTCACGCGTAGTTGGACACTTGAACATTTTGAGTTTACTCGCTTCATTCGCGCGTAAAAATTTACTTAACAACAGACGTGAATTCTCGTCATGAGAGGGGCTTCTGCCAGGCGGCTCCAGTCTCGTGCATTGGTGGAGGGGAAAACTGCAAAATATTGCTGTTATTGTGCCATGAAATGCATTTTCAGGCGAGAATGTAGTTGTTTAAAACAAAAATCTGTGGTTTATTAAACAAGAGAGCATGTATTTAAAAGTTTGCTTCGCCGATTTCGGAGCCATGAGCTCCATGCGAACACCGGGTGCTCAGTGCTCATGTATCCGCCGAGGGCAACCTCACTGCAGCTAGTAATTCTGACACTTGCCGCTGCCTCCTGATGTCTCTGTAGTGGTTAAACAGGAGGTAAAATTTGTTTTAGGTATGTCTCATAGGCAAACTTTGGTTTAATGAATCTCTGTGAGTTTCTATGAAAATACGAAGATGTATCATACAGCGACGATGATTTTGTCCTCCATAGTTTTGGAATTCTGCCTCCGCTTGCTACGTAGTAATCACGTCACTACTACAGCAAGCTCCTGATTGGTTAACGAGGCGCGAATTTTCGCCAAAGTTAAAATTTTTCAACTCGAGTGATTCGCGCCCTTCGCGCCGCTTAATTTGCGTGAATCGCACCATTCTCGCCGTTTAATTTGCGCAAATCGCGCCGCAGGATGTTTAATCGCGTCTTTGCATTGACTTAACATGTAAATCACTTGCGCTTAATGCTTCATTCGCATCTGGTGTAAAACGCACCATAAGAGAGCTGACATAGCTCTTATTCAAGAGTCCCGTCTTAGGGCCTCAGATGTTATTCGTCAAAACAGGCATTTCAAAATCATTGCCTTATCTTCTCATACTAATACTTTGAGGGGAGTTCAAATAGTTCAAACTATTTATTCATGTCGGCACTAAAGCTGTTCGACTTCGCCAGTCGGAGATCAACAACAATTGATTTTCAACTGTTTATAATACAGAGAAGCAAATTATAAAACTTGGCTTACTGAATATCATATCCCTTACTGCAAAAGCACTGGCTACTGCATACAGGCCACCAGGGCACCACACAGACTTTATTAAAGAATTTGTTTGTAGAAGAGTTTGTACTGGCAGCAGCTAAAGTCTTAATTGTTGGCGATTTTAATATCCATGTTAATAATGAAAATGATGCATTAGGATCAGCATTCTTAGACATTCTGAACTCTATTGGGATTAGACAACACGTGTCAGGACCTACTCATTACGAAATCATACTCTAGATCTAATACTGTTAATGGTGTTGAAGATGATGTTGATGATATGTCAGATCAATATCTAGTCTTGTGTGAACTCCATATAGCTAAAACCGTAAACTCTGCACCTTGTTACAAGTATGGTAGGACCATTACTTCCACCACAAAAGGCTGGTTTGTAAGTAATCTTCCAGATTTATCTCAATTCCTTAGCACATTCAATACTGCAGAAAAACGTAATGATGTAACAGAAACTGTGTACTCTCTTTTTTTGCGGACATTCCCCAGATAGAGGAAGAATTTTACAAACTTGCTAAATCATCTTAAACCAACAACATGTATGCTAGACCCAATTCCATCTAAACTATTAAAAGAGCTGCTTACAGAAGTCATAGATGCTATTTTGAATATTATTAATTCATCATTGTAATTAGGATATGTCCCCAAAGCCTTCAAATTGGCTGTTGTTAAGCCTCTCATTAAAAAAACACATATTGACCCCAAAGACTTAGTCAATAACAGACCAATCTCGAATCTCCCTTTTCTGTCAAAGATACTAGAAAAGGTAGTATCCTCACAACTATATTCCTTCATAGAGAAAGATGGTATCTGTGAGGATTTCCAGTCAGGATTTAGACCATATAATAGTATTGAGACTGCTCTCATTAGAGTTAGAAAGGACCTGCTTCTATTATCTAATCGTGGTTGTATCTCTTTATTAGTGCTATTGGATATTATTATTTCTCGCTCTCATGCGAAAGTCTTCTTTCTTTCTTTTTTTCTTTTGCAAAGGCCACTTTAGGGGCTCCGTACAGTTCAAACAGCTAACAGCAAACAGTTCAATCTAATGACCCCTTTAAGCACATGAAGCATGCTTATTGGCTCACTGATGTGACACAAGATTAACCACTTAGATATCAAAATTTGGTACTGAGCAGCCATTTTTGAATATATGGTATCGAGGCAATTCAGTCAGTGCCTAAATTCAATACCCAAATATGATATAGTTTAACAATATCAAATAAACAAGATAGCTGTTTTTGTTCCCAATTATCTGCACAACTGTACATGTGAAATCGATTTTATACAACAGTTTTATAAAGGTATTGTTATTTGTTTAACGTTTATGCGTTAAGGCATGCGATTAATCAAATAATTTAAATGCGTTAGTATTTTTTTATGCAAATTAATCATTTGGTAAGGTTTGACCCCAACTTCTTCCCGTCATGGCAGCGTGGAAGGTTATCTGTGTGACAAGAGTACAGTAAACCAGTGTTGCCAGAGTCATGGTTTTCCTGCACAGATTTTTTTTTTTTTTTTTTGAAAATGCAGTCGTGGGAGTGGCATAGAAGCGATTAGCCTGTAGCTCTGCTGAGACAATACTGAGCCTTCAGCTCGTCTGAGTTGTTGGATGCACTGTTTCTCATCTTTCTTTTGGAAATATACCATTGATTCCACATGGGGTTCAGGTCAGGCATGTTGGCTTACCTAACAAGCACAGTACTATTATGGTCAGCAAAGCACTTGGAAGCAGTTTTGGCGCTGTGGACAGGTGCTAAGGTCCCGCTAGAAAAGGAAATCAGCATCTTCATAAAGTTTTTTAGCAGATGGAAGCATAAAGGGCTCCAAAATCACGCGACAGAAGGCTGCATTGACTTTTGACTTGTTGAAACACAAGGGACAATCACCAGCAGATGTCACAGCACAACAAACCATCACTGACTTCAGAAACCTCACACTGGACTTTAAGCAGCTTGACTCAAGACCTTGATTTCCAATTGAAATGCAAACTTTACTTTAATCTGAAAAGAGGACCTTGCACCACTGAGTAACAGTCCAGATATTAGCCCAGTTAAGATGCTTCTGGTGTTTTTCCTGTTTCAAAAGTGTCTTGGTAGCCCTTTTCCTGAAGATCTCTGAGCATGGAGACTCTTGATGCACTGACTTCATTCCACTCCTTGTGAAGCTCTCCCAAGTGTTTGAATCGGCTTTGCTTGGCAGTATTCTCATCCCTCATGCTTGGATGCCTTCTCCTACCCAATTTCTTCCTTCCAGTAAACTTTGCATTTAATATACTTTGATACAGCACTCTTTGAACAGCCACTCCTTTCAGTAATAACCTTCTGTGACTTAACCTCTTTGTGGAGGGTGTTAATGATCGTCTTCTGGACCATTGCCAAGTCAGCAGTCTCCCCCATTATTGTGGCATCAAATAATAAGAGATACCTAGAATTTCTATTGTAGGGATGGTCTTTTAATGGAACTTAAATATAAATATTTTAAGATACTGGATTTTGACTTTCATAAGATGTAAGCATCAAAATTAAAACAAACAAAAACTTTTAAAAAGTTTTACTTTACATGTAATTAATCTGAAATATATGTGAAAGTTTCACTTTTTGAAATAAGTAACAAAAAAATAAGTTTTTCACGATATTCTAATTTTTTAGAATATGGGAAGTAACCAGCTCCAACTGGAGATTATAGAATCTTGTGAAGGTATTAGGTGGTGACCAGCCCACCACTCTGCTATACAGGCAATGTGCAGAAACAAGTCGGAGGAGGCAACAGTTTGACTGTAGTGAACTCTCATCCAAAAAGTGGAATGGATCACCTTGTGTCTGGTATGCCAAAGCGATAACATCACCTGTAGTGTAACTATGGATCTAGGTTGAGGATTAGGAGAACATCGGGGCTCTAGTTCAGTATTGAAGGGTGGTGAAGACTCTTCTGCTGGGCTCGCATCCATGGTTCAGTCTTGCTGTAATGAGTTTGCTTTAAGCAGGGATTGAACCCTGCTTGCTGGCATGCTAAAAGCGTGGAATTACTCACTGAGCTACTCCCAGACAGTGAAACCCAAAAGCAGTAGAGGAAGAAGAGCCATGGGACTTGAGTCCAAAAAGCTACAAAAACTATCACACTTAGCTTGAGGACTAGCAACTGGATAAACAGGAAGAATAGGCTCAAGACTGAACACAATAGCAGGGAACAAACAGACTTATAAAGGGTGTGGGAAATCAAATCTGATGAGCAGGATATTGAACATGGTATGGGGTGCTGGAACTATCTGGAGGAATGGAGAGACTAGAGTTCATAAAACAAGCGCCATCAGCAGTTCTGAAGGGAACATGATACAAAGGGCTCAAGGTGAGCAACACCTGCAGGCCAGGATGAAAACAGCAATACAGACATGAGCCAATTACAGGGTACAATCAAATGCCATGTGTGCTTGTAATTGAATTAAAGTATAGATGGCCAGTGTCATTTGAATCATGCTGTCAGACAAAGGTTCATAAAACCCCTAATATTTCCAACTTTCCGGTTGTAAAATCAGCCTTTCTCATTGGTCAAGCCCATACTGAAGTGTGAAACTTCCTTGACTTTAAAGGGTTCACGTACAGGTCCACCTTCTCTTCTGATTTCTGCCAATGTGAAGTGACTCATGGACAGCCTGAGTGGGTGCGGGCACGCCTAGCAGGCCCCAACATATAGAGCCGTGTGCAATCTCCCTAGCCTGGGGAGCCTGGGGATATCTCTTGACCACAAAGAGCCAGACTAATACCCCTGGAGTTTGTCCTCACTCAACCCTTGAATTCACCATCTTGGAAATGCCCTTAATCAGACATTTTTCTCTCTCCCTCCCGGCAGTCTCTGCATCTTCATCTCTGGATTGTGGCTGGCAATTCCACTCCTGCTTACATTTTACACCCAGCCATGTGCTTACTTGAGAGAGAGCTCTCTCTCAACCAGAGTCAGGAACAACCTCTGAGTTTCAAGAGATTTCAACTTCAGTATCACGTATGCGTGATTTGTGTGTGTTTGTTTATTTGTATGTGTTTGTTTAGACTAGTTATGTTTATAAAACTTTTGAGCACAATACATATGAGTATTTGTTTCTGATTCCCTGCTTGCAACAAAGTCAATTTAACTATTTTTATCTTGTTACATGCTCTGAGTAGTACTGTACCATAAAACGGTATTTCGCTTAAGCCTTGGTCACAATACAATATTTTTATCCCTCCCGAGAATCGGAGCAAAAATCTTGTTGAGCACCTCTATCGATCCTGATGTTCAATGATTATCTGGTAATGTAAGACGTTCACCAATGGAAATTTGCATCTATTGCAAATAGCAAATAGATTTTAGTTACAGTAAGTGCACACAACAACAGATTATATTTACACTGTAAAAATAGTAATATTTTCTTGCACTACTTAGATGCTATTTATACTCAAATAGAAAATAGTGGCAAATATGTGTCAGTCCTCTGACCTGAACCCTATAGAAAATGAGTGGGGTTAACTGGAGAGAAGAAGTACCAACATGGAGCTGGGAATCTAAACCGTGTGGATTGATTCTGGATGAAGAAATGGTCTCTGATCTCTTGTCAGGTATTCTCCAACCTCATCAAGCATTATAGGAGAACATTTAGAGCTGTTAAACTGGAAAATAGAGTTTTCAAAAAGTATTCAATAAAAGGGTGCCGTTATTGTGGCCAACGTGTATTAGAGAAAAACATTTATTTCATAATGATATTTCATTTCAAAATGGAAGGTTAGATTTTAATATTTTTTTTTTTTAAATTAAACATCAAAAGGATTAAAGATGCTGATTAATTTTCACAGTCTTCTTTGATGATATTTAAACAAGGGTGCCAATATTATATGACCGTATCTAGAAATATGAGATAATGTGCTTGTTAATGTTAACTAATGAACTTCTTAAATATTACCAAATGATTAACAGATCATTATTTAATGTAAATTGAAATGCCTATAAGTGTAATTAAACTTT
The DNA here is from genome assembly GCA_032359235.1 of Enteromius mattozi. Taxonomy (NCBI): domain Eukaryota; kingdom Metazoa; phylum Chordata; class Actinopteri; order Cypriniformes; family Cyprinidae; genus Enteromius; species Enteromius mattozi. The sequence continues at coordinate 692,798 of JAUMHE010000075.1, forward strand.
CAAGTCATATGATCATGAATTAATATATATATATTAATAATTTTTTACATATGGTTTACATATGATTAAAAGCTTCATTATTAAATTGTATTCCTGCTGATTCATGATTAAGTTTCAACCAGATGACCCAACAGTAGACGCACGGATCTCAGGCTGTTTGGCGGACATCTCGGAGTGGATGAAAGAACACCATCTACAGCTCAACCTGACAAAGACTGAACTCCTCGTTTTCCCTGCAACTCCAACTCTACAGCATGATTTCACCATCCATCTGGATACATTAACTATTACCCCATCAACTTCTGCAAGAAATCTTGGAGTTATCTTCGATGACCGCCTCT
>JAUMHE010000075.1:696892-707903 GCA_032359235.1 Enteromius mattozi
GTTTTTAACACCCTATAGTGTGGACACATATAGACACTTGGGAGTGTTCATTTAACACTGGCGATTTTGCTGTGTACGCCCCTGCTGAGGTGTTACCTCCTTTGGAGCTGCCGGGGGCGGAGCTGATGTTGAAGCCAACGGGGGGCGTCCTCTGCGTTTTGGCATTGCGCCGGGGCATGATGTGCTTCATGGCCTCCATCTGCATCTGGACTGCCGACAGGCCTGGGAGACGGGTGCGACAGCTTACAGGCTTTGGACGGGAGACGCGGATGGTTTCTCCAGGTGGTGGCGTTTTGCGGGCACAAGTGCACTGCAACTGCACGCTCTGCCTAGGGGACCTCCACATACCCCCTGGCCGTTCTGCTATCGAGGGTAGTGAGGAGCTCAACCGCGCCCTAGATGTATATGGTGCCTTCCATGATTTGGTGAGCTCCTCATGAACCTCCGGAAAGAAAGGCATTGGAGCCGAGCATGGCTGGGATTCACGCCCAGAGCCCAGATACCAATCATCCAGCCTCGAGCGCTTGGGAGTCGGTGAACGAGTCACCTCTAGCACGATGCTCTTGGTGGCCAGGAGAAGCATGGCCACCAGCTCTGCCTTAGATTCTTTCTGGGCAGCCACCGCAGTGGGGGGCTGCTCAGCTTCCTCTTCAGCGGAGGCAGACGAAAGCCCTTCCTCTGATGCAGTGAGAGACATCTCATCCTCTTCCGGAGCACCAAACGAGACGCTGGGTTTGCCACGGGACAAACCGGCGCTGTCATTCAGTAACTCCATGGGGCCTTGCAGCGAGGGATCAGGAGTCCATGGCGGTTTACCTGGCAGGTTGTTCCTGATCGTCACTCTAAGATCTGCCAAGCCTCTAGCCGATGCGGCCGAGGAGCCTTTACGGCCCGCCAACGGAAGGGGTAGCAGATGAAGCTAGCCTTCTAATAAAAGAAAGTAACGTCATAGTGACTGACTAAAAGGGAAACTGAGAAAAAGTGTTTATTACATTGAAATGAGTGAATGATTAAGTATGTGTGTGCGCTATAGTAAATTCATCCCTGTATAATCCTGCACAAAACACTTAAGTAAACAGTTATTTTGTTTTAATAAGTCACTGCTCATTATTGCCTGCTAAGTGGAAGATACGAGAAGCGCCTGGTACCGAAATTTGCGAAACTAGCAAGCAACCTCTGAAATGGCAGAACGACTTGAGAGACTACTCAGAAAATGGAGAGCTGGTTCGTGGCTTTTGCATGATTAATTAGTACTAATTAGTAAAGTCAATAAAAAGACCAATATTTCGACTAAATGGTTTATCTGATACTTCGCGTGTTAACGGGGCTGCGTTTGAGAGTCAAGAGCATAAGTATGATGGTTCAGAAATCAACGTGGTTCAAACCTATTTCCTTTAGTTACCATTCAGATCCCGATCACTCTCGCGCGTCTTGCGTCATTGGAGTCTGTGATCTAGAGGAGGCGCGATTCAGTTCCCTCCGCTTTCACTCATTCAACAAGCTTTGCGTCTAACCGAGAGGTTCTGACAGGTTGACAGCAGAAAAACACAAACCTTGGCTATCACTAATCAGAAGAAATGGAGTTGGGGAAATTGAACCGAACCTCTGCAACCACACGGTAACGCGAGCGTCGATGAGGAGAAGACTGAAGAAGTAAGTTACATAAACAGGAATACAACCGGCTTTAAATACATCGGTTGTGTTTTATTTTGCGTGCGTGTGTGTATGTGCATGTATAAGAGATAGGAGGAGAGGATGCGCATGAGGTTTAGATTTGATATAGTCGTCTTTTAAGTAAAGATAGGAATAAACGACATCCTAAATGAATATTAAAGGATCGGCATATCCGTGAATAATTTCCCTAGATCAAAAGGCAGAGCATTCAGATGGGTGAAGACTGGAGAGAGAGAGAGAACCTGCAGCCTACAGAAATGGTTCATAAATTATCAATGTGTTGCGTATAACGAACTGCGTAATACATGCATATGCACGTACCATATCATTTTATATCACCTAAATATTTATTATGTTAATTTGGAGAACTGTTTATAGTGTTTATAGGAATAGGACATAACTGAATACAGATCAGATGTTTCGATCAAATGTCTCTTTTAATAGACAACTTTTAATAATAAAAAATGGTGCTGCACATTTATATATGATAGTCTTCTTCTTACATCTTAATTACAATATGAATTGCAGTTATTAATAATATTAAAGGTTTGTTTGGGTTTCAGTGCAAATTAGGCATTTAATTTGGACAATCTAAAGCATTTAATTGTTGATTATTTGTTAAGATTGATTACCAAAATCTTTACCTCATCCCTCCTTTTTTAATGGGAACAAATAAAATCTAAAGGTTATACATCCGTGAAACACTTATGTTGATTTTAAAACTTGTGTAAGGTATAAAGTTGTTTTTAACATCATTTTTACTGTAAAATGGTTTAAGGCATATCTTTGTTAAATCGCTGAATCTGAAAAAAACGTAATAAGATAGTACTAGATTAATCATGTTATAATCCATACTATTTTAGTCCTGTGGCTGTTTTATTAAAACATTTATAAATCGCACCATACTTGTAACTGTATCTCATATTTTTGCTTTTTTTTCTGGTAATCTCAACATTATGCCACACATGCTTGAATCTTAACTTTTACTTAACCCATGGATATCCCTTTTACAATGACTAACATATAAATTCTGTTGTACTACATAGTCAGATTGTGAGTTTGAGTGAGCCACACATGACCTTGTTAGCCAAGGGAGAATACTGTATGATGTGAATCCCATTTTAAGAATGAAAACAATGTAAAACTGTTTAATGAAATATAGGTGTATAGCCCACTGCCTACAATTTATTAAACATGTTTAAAATGGTAAATTTATGAGGTCATTGTTACATTTAAATTACTTACTCAAAAATTAAAATTCACTTTCATATGCTGCAGCACCCTTAATCAGCAATGAGTGATTTAATCATTTGTGCTTGTGTTGTGTATCTTAGCCCTAATTTACTAAATGACTACATCTATTCAATTGTTTGCGCTTTAGTTCTTTTCAGTGTTTCTGTTTAACTAGTGGTTCTTTATAGTTCTTAGCCTATGTCATGTGCATCTTTCTGGCAGTGCATGCTGGTTGAACTGTCCATCAGTGTTGAAGTCCTTAATCAGGGCAGACACCATACTAAATTTTACATGGATGACAGCAAGGCTGTGAGAGACAGACTTACAGACAATGATATGCACTGTACAAAAGTCATAGATCACAAGTATTTTCACATCTCAACGTTTAAAATTGATTTTAAAATTCTGTCTACTGAAAGAAAGTCTTTTAAAGACTATTTATCAGCTGAAGAACTGGCTTGTGGTTAAATACAGTACAATCCACTGAACATGATGTACGTCATTAGAGCGTCATTTCAGTCCTGTCAAAAATAAAATATTGTGCTACTCTGACTAAGGTCTATGTTCTCTTCTTCTCAGTCTACTAGAAAAGACATTGCAATAAAATAACTAGATAATATGAATAGTTAAATGGTAAAAAATAATTTTTTGGGGGGGTCAAGAGATTTTAAAACTACCTACGTACCTGCTCAGCATGACCTACCAGTAATAACATCTCTGTCATGTCACCTCTCGGAGGGATAAGCATGTAGCAGATCTATACAGGTGGCGCTTACTTTTCAGTGGCCATGAAACTGTATCTGTATTATGTTATATTGTCAACTGGCAATATAACCATTTTATACACTTACCAATGGCTATTGTGACTCATATTTGATGCTTGGTGAATTCGGGAATTATTTGAAAAATAATGAAGTATTTCATGGGGGGCTTATAATTTCTTTCTTCAGTGGAAGTACATTTTTAGCAAATCTATCTACTTTTTCAACAAACTGCAGAGAAAAGTGAGCAAAAGAGGCACTTTTACATGGACTATACAATCTTACATATTTTCCCACAGATTCTGAGCCACTGATTCCCACAGACTTGTACACTCTTAAAAGCATTAATTTCAGAGTCAAGTCTTAAACTGTGTAAAATTGCCTCAAACAGCATGGGATGCAAGCATTCTCACCCTCAAGGACTTGAGTCTCAATGGTGAGAGCCTGCCCACACAAAGAAGCTTTCAGATATTTCTGTTTTGCTTGTCCGTTGCAAACACCAAATGACTTCTTCTGCTGATGATCTTTTCACCAAGTCTGTGGCCGTGTGACAATTCTCCAGCACTCCATAGTATAAAGCTTCAATCATCAACCTCCATACAAAACCTAAATGTGGAGTTGGGCTAGTGTGTGGCACTATATTAGGACAAAATGTAACTTTAAAACTTAAAAAAAATTATCATGTAGTGAGGCCAATGTAATTTAAGCACCTATTAGAAAGAATTAATGTAGGCCGACTGGAATGAAATTGAGTGGGCTTTTTTGACCTGCGGCCCTAAAGATCTGTGAGAAATTTGAAAGAAATTGGCCAGGGCAATATATCATTTACAAAAAATATATATATTGTCCAATTTTTTTGAATTATATGATAAATCTCTGTTAATTCTGATACAACCACTGCTGTCAAAGTGTCAATCAAATTCTTTGAATTATTCAAGGTCATTAAAATATATATATACCTTAGCAAACTAGTCCTAGGTTTTTTGTTTAACCTCAAAAGCCACTTCAGTACAATTCACTGGACTCTCTAGGTCAAAAATTATTAAAATATCAAAATATGTTGAACTTTACAATTTGTAGCTAACAGTGTTATTTAGAAAATGGACGTGGCCAAATATACCCAAACGCTATAATCCTGAACAAAAAAAAAATTAGGTAAGCACATGCAGTGTATGATTCTAAAGAAACATGCCAACTTTATAGATACTATATGTTCTATAGGCAGCACTATAGCAGCCAAAAAAATAAATTCTAAAAAAATAAATTCTAAAATTATTTTTAATCATTGATTTAGGTGGTTACAGAAGAATCACAAATTACAATTTTTTTGAGAACAGTACTAGAACAACACCCTTCAGAAACCACAATGCAGTGTTTGGGAAAGAAGATAGAGACACAGTGCATGTAAAAGATAAAAAAAAAGATTTCAACTTTGTATCACTATTTTGTGTCCATTGTTTATTTGAGAACTTTAGAGTTGAAAATATACACTGATAATTTTGCAATAACTGGAACAATATTCATTTTAATGATATCATGTAAAATGTAATTATTTTACTGACTTTATATTGCACATAATTAATCTGACTGAGCTAAAGTTTTTATGTAAATGTCAAGGTTCTTTCACTTTCGGTCTGGTTTATTTGTAGTTTGGTGACAAAGCCCTGACAGTGGTTTGTAATTATATTTTTAGGGGGTTATCCTGATCCCCCTATCCTGCAATTTACAGCCATGGTTGGAGTTTGATGTTCAGATCCTAGCGTTTCTGTCAGTTCGGTTTCGGTTCAGTGTCTGGGTTCAGATATTCATGCTCTTGTCTTTGTTGTGAGCAGGTGTTGAGTGTTCGTTCTCTCACCATGAGGTCTTGTCTCATGCTTTTTTTTTTTAATGTTTTTATGTTTGTTTTAGCATACGGCTTGTAAATGGTCTTATTGGCCATGTGTTCTTGTGTTATGTTTTGTGTGAACAGATGGCTTTTGTGTTTGTTTCTATATGCAGTGTGTTCTTCTCATTTTGTTGAACACTCTTGTTACCTGATCATTGGATAATTTACCCACCTGCCCTCCTTTGTTGTCCTCACTGTTTACTTTCCTGTTTATCCCTTCCTTGTGTTTTCAGTCCTGTAATAATTCGTTTTTTCTTTAATACCCTTGTGTTCGGTGTCCTGCCCCATTCCTTCAAGGTAGTTTTTTTTATTTTTTGAAATCTTTTAACTATCTGGGTTAGTATTCTGTCACTGCTGTGTTCACACTGCATGATAGATCGCCGACAGGGGGTTTCACACTGCATGACTTTACAATAGGAAGAATCGCCGACAACGTGTTCTCAGAGCGCGAGAAGTGGCAAGGAAACAACGCGAGGTCACGTGTGCAAGACCAGAGTTCTCAGTTGAGATTGGGATTATTGTTAAAAATGGTAGTGCGCAAGAAGCACGCCATACAAATTGCATGTGTGCTCATTTGCAGCAAAAAGAAGAAAAAGAAAAGGAAACGGAGGAGGCTATACCATCTATTCCTTCGTAACTCCTCCCCCAACTTCCCACTGCCCTGGATGTTGCTCTCTCATTGGCTGTAGGTAATCGCCAATGTTATTTTCAGTCAGAACACATTTTACACGGCATGATTTTGAATCGCCGACAGGTGCAGATATTTAGCATGCCAAATATCTCACGGGTGTTGGCGACTCGTCTGCGATTCTCTCAGATCGCGTCTTTGATAGTTCACACTGTGTGATTGTTATGCTGAGTTCAGACTGTATGATTTTAGCCCCGATTTTGACTCGCCGACAGGTTTTGAGAAATTGCCGACAAATGCCTGAAATCACAGACAAATCGGTGCTCGTTAATGTGAATGACAATCACACAGCCAATAAGAGAGCAACATCCAGGGCAGCAGGATGCTGGGGGAGTAGTTATGAAGGTTTAGAAGGTATATCATCCTCCATAATCCTCTTTTATTTTTCTTCTTTTCGCTGTAAATGAGCACACATGCAATTTGTATGGCAAGATTCTTGCGCGCTACTATTTTTAATAGCAATCCTAATCTTACGTGAGAACTCGGTCTTGCACATGTGACATTGCGTCGTTTCCATGTCACTTCTCGCAGTGAGACAAAGTTGTCGAGGATTCTTCCTGTTGTAAAGTCATGCGGTGTGAAACCCCCTGTCACCGGTCCATCGTGCAATGTGAAAAAAGCAGCGATTGAATGCTACCCCAGATAGTCGTGCAGTGTGAAAAGATCTGTGACGCAACTACTTTGAAAATCGTGCAGTCTGAACTCGCCATTACTCGCATGAACAAGCACCAATTTTCCTGTGATTTCGGGCATTTGTCGGCAATTTCTCAAAACCTGTCGGCGAGTCAAAATCGGGGCTAAAATCGTGCAGTCTGAACTCGGCATAACTTGCCTAATTAACCTAATTAATCCTCTAAGCCTTTAAATTACACTGTAAGCTGAGGATTAGTACCTATGTACTGTCATCATGGCAAAGAAAAATAATTGTTAATGCTTACAAAGGAGAAGAAGCATATACTGTACACGTTTTGTGTCAAGAACTGCCAAGAGAATTATTATCAAGAAGTTTAAAAAGACCCACACAGTAGAGAACAGAGGCAAAACATTTCAAAAACTTTGGAAAGAAAATTTTCAGAGAGGTTCCTAAAGACACAAGAACAACTGCCAAGACACTAGTGAATGATTTAGCCAAGTCTGGGACTGATGTCTGACACTAGAGCCCGGGAAAGAAATGGACTGTGAGGTTGCAGACCAAGAAAAATACACTTCTGAAGAAAAGACTCCAAACTACTGTAGACTGATGTGTAAAGGACTACCTGAAGACAAATTATGCACATTAGAAATATGTGCTTTGATCAGATGAGACAAAACTATGGCTTTTTGGCCATAAAAATGTTCTATATGTTCTGTGTCTATGTTTGGAGTAAGAAGGCACAGGTGTTTAACCCAAAGAACACTATCTTCAGAGTGAAACATGGAGGTGGGAGTGTAATGCTGTGGGTATGTTTCAGTGCGTTTGGAGCTGGGAATATCGCCAGGGTCAAAGGAATCATGAAAATGTAAGACTACGAGAAGATTCTAAAAGAAAACCTCAGGTAATCTGCACCAAAAGATTGTTTGGGTCGACGTTTTGTCTTCCAGCATGATAGCGACTAGAGCATAACTCACTTCTGGTGAAGAACTACCTCCAAATGAGCAAAGTGAATGTACTTGGCTGGACTACACAAACCCAGACTTGAATCCATTAGAAAGACTAATTGCCAGGAGACCAACAGCTTGAGATATTTGCTGAGGAGTAATGGACTGCAACTCCTCAAAAGCTGTAATCAAGAAGAGATACACTACAGTTCTAGAAAAAATCTAAACTTACTTTTGTAACATTTCTGTGTGGTAATCCAAACAAGAAGCACAAAGAAGAAAGTTCACATAGAGTTTAAATAAAAAGAATTTCTGACCTGTCTCGTTTCTTGGCAGCTAACTTCTGACTGATACAGCAACATTAGTCCTGATCACTTAAGAAAGATAACGACACCTGTCATCATCCAATCTCAGTCACCCTCACACAATATATGTTAAAGGAATAGTTCACACAAAAATAAAAACTCTGTCATCATTTACTCTCCAATACTTCAAGTACATACCCTCAAGTACTTCCAAACCTGTATGAAAAAAGTTTGTAACCAGGCTATTTTGGGTCACCATTGACTTCCATAGTATTTTTTCTCTGCTATGCAAGTCAATGGTGACCCAAAAAGTCTGGTTACAAACTTTTTCAAAAATATTTTTTTAAGTAAATCAGAAAATGTAACATAACTGTTCGAGGAACGCTAAAAAACCTCTGCTGCCTGGTCACTTCCGTCTCACAGCAAGCAGCATTCACGTTAAGACCAATCCCATCCGTGTTTTTTCATTAATCCAACATGGAATTTTATTTTTTGAAAAATAGCAGTAAATTAATTTTCTCTTTATGGGTTTGCCCTTTTTAGGGTTAACCAAGACATTTTTACTTTTTTAAGCTCAAAAAAGTGTTTCTGTAGTAGAAATATCATTACCAGGGTCATAGGTTTGACTAGAAAATGCATGAACTGTACTATGAATGCAGTAAAATGCTTTGGGTACAAGTGTTTTATAAACACATAAAGTAAAGGTTACGATTAATTAAATTTGTTTAACAGTCAAATGTAAGCAATACAGATTTAATGACTTGATATAAGAGCACACACACAAATTGTTTATCAGTAAATTACTGCTGGACTGCTGATGTGAATGCACATATAATCTTATATTATGCTTTTCTTTCTTTCTTTCTTTTTCTCTATCTTCTATGTGTTAGTGGCTGCTCCCGACCTCCTTGATCCGAAAACAGCTACTCACAACTCCAAACCACGCCTGTCGTTCTCAGCTCAGCCTGTCCTGCTGAAGTCTCCAGATGACTTTGAGCCTCGTGTGACTGTTATGCGATGGAAAACAGTGCTGAGCGTCTTCCTGCTGGTGGTACTGTACTTGATTCTTGGAGCAACTGTGTTTAAAGAGCTGGAACAGCCTCATGAGACATCCCAGAAACTGGCCATCCTAGTGGAAAAACTGGAATTTCTTGAGCAGCATTCATGTGTTAACTCATCAGACCTGGAAAACTTAGTGAAGGTAAAACAGCTGACATGCACACAAACCGAAAATTGGACAAAACACGTTGGTCTACTTGGGTTACACATTTTAGGTTTCTTATTTAGTTTACTGACTTTTTTGGCTCATTTTACTCATTATTTTCATATTTAAAATAAGAATGTTTGATTTATTTTTATTGAGGAAAAAAGAAAAAGACTTAAAACAAATGGCAAACTCAGATCATTGGTATCTGTGGGACAGCAATTGGTATCATACAATTGTACTGCCCTGGGGTAGGATTTCCAAAAGCAACTATGGTCACACATTCCATCGTTACCAATAGAGCTTTGAATATTGTTGCTCTTTTGTTGGTTTTGATTGCTTCTATTGTCTTCACTTGTAAGCCACTTTGTATAAAAGTGCCTGCTAAATGACTAAAACGTAATGTAAATGTAAAGTTCAATGGAGCTAATGACCATAGTTAGCTTACAATGATTGTGGGAAATGCACCCTTTTGGATCATGTTCAGTTTATGACAACTTATGCTAATATTTGTAAATTAACACATAATGAAGTGAAAAAGTCAAGAAAAGGAAAGGAAAGTAAACACTATTTGCCTTCTGTTATAGACCCAGACATTGAAAATTTGTCTCCTGTTAAACCAGTGTCAGGATCAAGACACTATACTAGATTGCTTCCATTACAATTAATGAAACTGTCAATACTTCAAGTGTGCGTTTGTTAAAATAAGAGTAATCTAGTATTTTGCATTTGCTGTTTTACTTACCTGATGGGAAGATAAATGTTAAAATGGTTAAAGGGTTAGTTTACCCAAAAATAAAAAAATGGTGTTTTACTTACCCTCGAGGCATCCTAGGTGTATATGACTTTCTACTTTCAGGCAAATCCAGTCGGAGTTATATTACATTGCAGTGGGTGGGTTTTGTGTTCAACAGTCCAAAACACATTAAAAAAAGCATGCATCCATAAAAAATGTGCCTCACACGACTCCATGGTATGAATAAAGGCCCCCTGTAGTGACTCCATGTGGTCGCCTCTGACATATACCAGTCTCACAAGTTTGTTTATAGGTGCAAAGGAAGCAAAGTTTCCTTACTTTACAAAAGGAAAACCAGTCTTCTCTAGTCTTATATCGAAATCCTTGTGGATTTCTTTACATGGATAGAAAGTGGCATTGAAATAAAGGATAACTTTTTCACTAGTCTTGAAATTAAATAAAATGTGCTCTACAATCATAAGAAGGGCTCTCTCCTTAACCACCACCAGTATTCAGCATCCACCGGAAAAATGCAAGAGCAGCCACAGGGTACCAGTGCTCTCACCACACATCAGTTACAGGCGGAAAGAAGATAGAGCCAATTCAGTGCATGGGGATTATTAGGAGGCCATGATTGACATGGGCGGTGGAGGAAATTTGGCCAGGACACCGGGGTTACACCCCTACTCTTTCCCATGGGATTTTTCAGTGACCATAGAGAGTCAGGACCTCGGTTTAACGTCTCATCCGAACATCTTCACAACAATCATCCAGTACAAATCAGGAAGATAAAGGTAAGTTATGATGCTGTACTTCTGTTTTCCACATTTTTGAATACCAAATAAATATGGCTCTGAGAAACAAGTCAGTGACTAACACAAAGACATCCGGGGCATTTATACATGTGGGACTGGGCGGAGACAACAAATGAAACACCATGACAACAA
>JAUMHE010000075.1:725932-749181 GCA_032359235.1 Enteromius mattozi
GCGGCCCGAGCGAGCATGGTAATCATCTCCGAGTCCGACTCGGAACGGACTGCACCCGAAGGCGGCAGGCCGGCCGAGCCATCATCCTCACCAGATGAAAACCCATCCCCCGATGCTGTGATCGACATCTGATCCTCCACCGGTCCGCCGAATGAAATGCGAGGGCCACCCTCGGATGGTCCAGGCACTTCACCGGCGAACTGAACGGGGCCGTCCTTGCGGGAGGTGTGAGAGGCCCGCGAGGGTGTACCTGGCGTGGGAATTCTCACAGCACTCGAATCAGCACCTGCCTTCGCCGCGGAGTCAACGCCGCGAGCGGCGGTCTCAACACGGGGAGCAGGCGCTGATCCACTCGCATTCCCCCGGAGGAGAGAAAGGCGAGACCGCAGAACGGCCAGGGGCAATTCCTCACAATGAGGGCATGTCCCTACCCCGAACGCGTCCTCAGCGTGCTGGAGCCCCAGACACTGAAGACAACGATCGTGGCCGTCGTTGGAAGACAAATAGTGACCACAACCAGAAGGACACGGTCGGAAAGGCATCCTTGAAAGGACGGCTGTCCACCGTGTCAGAGACTGCTCTTACTTGTGAAACGCCCAAGGGAATTACTGCCAGGAACTCCGTTGAAATGCGTTGTAACGCCACACCGAACAGCCTCCGCTGAAGAGTTTCTCTTTAAAGCACTGCGTTCAGTAAAAGAGAACTGCATTACACAGCTCTCGGCTCCGAAGCAAAGTCTAATAGTGGATGCAGCTGTGGCCTATTTATACTCGCTCAGCGAGGGTGTGGCTTAGCATGCAAATTCCACTAGCCATTCAGATGAATTCTGATTGGCGTTTTCTCTTTATCAGAGCGAATCAGGGCTCCCAAGCAGCGACCCCAGTCTGTCGTCACGACATAACGTCATAGTGACTGACAGACGGGGAACTAGCTCACACAGAGTACATGGGTAATGGAAGACACAGCAAAACAATTCTGAGGTATGTGACATCTAGCTCCGTTTTTAGCATTAATTTGTGGTATAAATATGGAGATGGTTGAACCTCAGAGTTTTTCCGCTGGCTGAGAAAGGATCTGAATTCACTAAAGGTTGCTGTAGATACATTCGCTTGAGGGGTAGGTGCTGTCTTGACACAGAATCAATATGATGGATATCTGTCACATACATATTCAGGAGTCTCATGTATACTAACAGCTGAAAACGAGTCACTGGCAGTGATGTTGGAGTGTGAAAGACTCATTTCATATCTACAGGGTCTGCACTTCACTGTACTTAGTGACCATAAATCTTTTAAAAAACATAATGACTAGAAAAGCATGCTTTGAGTAACAGTATCAGTAGTATTGATAGGTGAGGGCATTGCCTGATGTTCTCCTGCTAATGAGAAAGACTTGTAATTCCAGTGAATCTTCAGAAAAAATAAAAATGTAATGGCCATCAAGAAATCATGTGCTGAGCAAGAGTTCATCATTCAGTGTGGTGGCCTGCAGTGTCGGCAATTAACAGGCTTGTGGCAAAAATGTCACTAAAATGAACTAAAATGGCCACAAATTCAAGATAACAGGGCAAAAAATGCCACTCCACAATTAAACAATTGGTAACACTTGTTAACTATTAACTTGTAATGCTTCCGAGGGATGACGAGGACAAGCGGATCCACATGCAGACTATTTATTATGACAGGCAAGGTTGTTACAAGCAGGGTCGATACACGGCGAACATGAACATCAAAGGCAGAGACACAAGAGTAATCCAAATCCGTAGCAGGGGGTCGAGCGACAGCGAACGGTATCCAGAAGGGCAAAGACAAGAGCGAGAGTCCGGGGCAAGGTCGATAACAATAATCCAAACAGAGAAAACACGGAAACAAGAAAGGCTTATAAGGGGCGAGAATAAACGTACATCCAAAATGATCAGCAAACGTAAACACACAAACAGGTCCTTAAAGAACCAGAATGAGTGGAACGGGAACGGCGGCCATCTTGTGCAATGACTCGGGATCGGTGGCCATCTTGTGCAATGACTCAGGATCGGTGGCCATCTTGTGCAGAGACTCGGGAACGGCGGCCATCGTGTGCAGTGACTCGGGATCGGCGGCCATCTTGTGCAGTGACTCTGGATCGGCGGCCAACTTGTGCAGTGACTCAAGTATGGCAGCCATATTGTGCAGTGATTCGGGTATCGCGGCGGTCAAAACATGTAGAATAAGGTCATGTGTGCTTAATTAGCACTAATAAATGGCTAATATTCTAGTAATATGCATGCTAATAAGCAACTGGGTAGGTGTAACCGTAAAATAAAGTGTTACCAAACAATGTATTGTGGCTGTCATGATTATGATCTATTCACGCTAGACTAGACAAACTTTATAGATTGAGATTTTTGTCTAAGCCAGAGGCAGAATATATGACAAGCCGTTTTCCCAAAACATAGACACAAAATAAAAAAAAATTGTATGTATTTTGTTAATCAACATTAATCATTATTACAATTACATTATTACAGGGAATTCCCCCTGGCAAAAAAAAAAAAAAGGTGGACATGGATCTCTTTGAAAAAAGAAAACATACCTGCTCATACTATTTCTCCAGATATGTAGAGATGCCACACAGAAACACAACAGGTATATATCCTCAGAATACATGGTTAAGAGCAGTCAAAGATTTTTTTGCACATCCCGGAGGAGGTCATTTTAGACAATGTATCTCAGTTTGTTTCTAAAATTTTCAAACAGTAAGACTGCAACAAAGTCATTCTGACCTCTGTGGCATGGCTTTTCTTCATGCTCTACACACCTAAACCCAGGGAAGATGGATCACATATAGCTAGACCTGCAAGAATTCAGAACGATGAAGAAAGGAGAAAGCACCAGGCAGTGAATTACAATCCATTACATCACATTCAAACTGCATCGCATTTGGTACAGACAGAGATTGGGGCACTGTAGAGTAACAGAAAGCATCACCACCCCATTTACAAACCTCCCGATAGACTAATGGCTTATTTCCACTAAGAGGTAGGGTTTGGTACAGTACAGTAAGGTAAGCAATAATGTCATTTTCCATTGTCAGAAGTTGTGAATGGTACCAAAATAGCGAACCATACCGTAAAACTTTTTGGTACCCTTCTATAAGGGTACCTAGCACAGCAGAGTTAGCACAGCACAGGTTCCAAAAGGGTGGAGCTAACTCACTGCAGAACCTTAATTGGTTGACTCGAATCATCACTTTTGCGTGAGACAACGTGATCCCCTTCACTCATTCTGCTCTGCTGTCCACAAGTTTATTTAGTGTTACATTGGCTTATTTACATCAGAGTGGGCAAACACAAAATAATATACAGTATATTTTATATTTTCACACAGATAATAGTTGTTTCTCAATATGCTTTCCTGTCTGTTCTTTTAAACTTGTGAAACGTCATTGCCCAAAAACCTGCTAATTTTCAAAATATTACTGTTATTGTGTCATGAAATATAGTTTTAAGGTAAGAATGTAGAATTTAAAATTCAATTCTGCGGTTTGTTAAAAAAAGAAAGCTCTTATTTGAAATTTTACTATGCCGATTTCAAAGCTCCAGGTGATCACCGGGCGCTCAGTGCTTATATATCTGCTTATAGCAGCCTCAAGCTTGGCTAGTCCTTCCAAACGTTTGCCGCTGGCTCTGATGTCTCTGTAGTAATTAAACATGACATACAATTAGATTTGGGTAACAATATATTTTGTGGGCATTCGTGGTCTCATGCATTTATTATTTGTTCTTGGTCATATAGTTTTAGCTAAGCACAAAATTATATTTAACTTTATATATAGTTATTTTGAACTTTACCATAGTACAACGTTGACTTTGTTTGCCTTTGTCTTTATTTCCTCATAAGCCTCATACTTTTATAATGGCTATTATTGTTCATTAAAATTGAGGCAGAGATGTGCTTATTGTCACACTTTTTCGTCTATTGCTGCATATTTCATATACTATCAAGTAATGGGACTGATGGCAGTGGAAACGCAAGCTAGATCATGCTGTTCCATACTGAATCGTACCGTACTGTACTGTACTGACCCGTACTACTCAGTGGAATCGAGCCATGCTAAGTTGACATACATGTTTATCTGAAAAACAGTGCCACAGTCAGTTATCCTTCTTTGAAAATGTGCGTTCCAGGCCGGAAATTCGGTCTTTGTTTTGGTCTGTGTAACCCGCCTACTGCCAGTTTACCCAATTGTATTTCAGCAGTATTGCCAGTTAGTGAAAATCCATTGTATTTAATTTTATTAATCGTCATGTGCACTCGTTCCTGTTGGTGTCGTCAATCTGGCAACCTGCGTGTGCGTCAAGTCTGAGGAGGAGGGGATGGGTGAATATTTTGAATTTGGACTGCAATACCTAGTTCAACCGTTGGGTGTCAATTCTACATACAGCCCCTTTGAGTTACAGTTGCCATAAGTGTAAGTGAAAGCATTACATAGATAAAAGGGAGGTGTACAGATAGGGACTGTAATACCCAGAATGCATAAGCTAGGTGGAGTAGGAGGAAGTGTATGAAAGAAAGAGGCAGGAAAGAATAAACCGTGATCTGTGGAGATGCACACAGGTGCCGGGAGTCTTGCTTTGTGTCATTGCAGTGAACAATCAGCTTCATGTAAAATGAAACTGCTTTATTAAAAGATGCCTGGAGTCTTTGTCTCATGTGAGTGTGATAATTTTTCTCAAACATGTTTTTCATTATGCATAAAGCGTTTTTAATTATCAGAAAATTGGAGTGCATCTTAAAATGAGCGGAACCAGACCACACTGTAGTGTACAAACAGTAACATTCTTTTCAGGGACACATGCAGATAATCCACAGCATTATAGAGGCATAGTTATGGGCTCAATTTTTGTGAGGTAGTTTGCTAAGGTTTAGCCTTGACATCCTTGTCATATTTCTTCATATGCCTGGGGTACTTGTAACACCGATTCCAGGAATCATGAGAGGGTAGAAAATGGAAACTGGAATTTATTTTATTATTCAACATTAACTTTCTGGTTGTCATACACTCTCTGGCTAAATTTATGCTAAAGCTTTGAGTCCATGCTAACGTACAAACCTAAAAAAAGCTAACTCTTCTCACATCATGTATACAGTGTAGGTCAAAAACACATAAAGGTCTACATTTCAGTTGTGTCCAAAATTAATCGAAAACATCTTGACAAGGTTTTCACACTGACAGCTGTCATTGTAAGGCAGTTAGCAACTTTGTTTGTTTGTGAGTAGCTGTAACTAAAGGGGCGAGGCTTACCGATTTGTCAGTTTTTGTCCCTGGAGGTCCACTTTCCAGCATAGTTTAGCTCCAACACAGTTTCTTGGAAATTTCTAATGATCTTTGATTAGTTGGGTCAGGTGTGTTTATTTAGGGCTAGAGCTTAACTTGGCCCTCCAGAAGCACAATCATAAAGCATGGGTTCACTTGATTTGCAGCAGTGCATAAACACCAACCTCCTTGTACAAAGAGTTATGCTCACATTTAATTATCAGAAAATGTACTAGATATATATTAATATATCTATTTATTCATCTATCATTCCATCTGTGGATGCCTCCATCTCTCCATCCATGCTTTTTTCTTTCCTCAGAAGTGGAATGTGAGTCAAACCAAGATCCGTGTGATTTCTACCGTTCTTTTCATTTTGTTTGGTTGTCTCCTCTTCGTCACACTGCCTGCCATCATATTCAAACACATTGAGGGCTGGAGCGCACTGGAGTCCATCTACTTTGTCGTCATTACCTTGACAACCATCGGCTTTGGAGATTTTGTCGCAGGCGAGGGCGAGCGACGCCAGCATGAAGAGAACAGCGGTGAGCATAAACGGATGTGTTTTAGTGGTTTGCAAAATGGATTATAGCATCTTGTCTTCTTTGTTCAGGTGGTTCTGAGTTGGAGTACCTGGACTACTACAAGCCCCTGGTGTGGTTCTGGATCCTGATTGGTTTAGCATACTTTGCTGCTGTTCTTAGTATGATTGGAGACTGGTTTCGTGTTATATCCAAGAAAACAAAGGAGGAGGTACGTTCTCGTGTGAAGCAATAAATTATGCACTCTGTAAACAACAAGCGTTAGTTCACCCCAAAATAAAAATTCTGTCATAATTTACTCACCCTCATGTTGTTTCAAACCTAATTCAATGCAATGTACAGTATGCGTGTTAATCAATGTGTATAAGTGATTTAAACCCAAAACTAATTTTATAACATATGGCTTCAAAAGACTTGGATTCATATAGATAACATTTATTTCAATAGCCCGATACTTGATGTAAACAGGATTATTAAATATTAAATATTTCATATTATTAAATACAAAACACAAACACAGCAAAAAAGAGTTTGTATCAAATAAAGAGAAGTTAAAAAAAAAATCATCAAACCAACATCTGTTTATTGATGTTTGGTTCCCTATTTTTATAATTCATCATAATGTTGCTCCAAAATTTTCTGTATTTGCTTTTTTGTTCTCCAATGGCAGGTGGTCATGTCAGTCAAGCGCTAAATAGAGAAAAACAGCAGAGTCAAAGAAGTTTCATTAAAATCCATAGTTAATTTTTATATGATAGCATTTGTGTAAAGAACAGACTAAAATATTGTTTTTTAATAAAGTGATTTTTCAATTTGAAAATTTCAGAATTTGAAAATGAAACATTGTGTTCATTAAGACATGCAAGAACATATGGTATTTGGTTTCAGCGAAGTTATTTTTAAATTTGCTATTTTACCATTTGTACTTGCAAATAATGATTAAATTTCAGAAAGACAACCAACCTTTTTTTCTTTTGGAGCATGTCATTTGGTTGCAATAAAGTGCTATTATAAGTTCCTTAAAAAAAATACCTCAAACATTTCCCTTTGTCTTGCAAGGGAGGAAAAATATATACTGTTTTGAACAGCAAGAGTAAATAAGGACAGAATATTTAGTTCACTAACCCAAAAACATTATTTTGTAATATCACTCTATTTCTTTTGGCATTTAGGTAGGAGAATTTCGAGCTCATGCCGCTGAATGGACTGCTAATGTGTCTGCAGAGTTTAAAGAGACACGAAGGCGACTGAGTGTCGACATTTACGACAAATTCCAGCGTGCTGCATCGATCAAGCGCAAACTGTCTGCTGAAATAAACCTCAGCCCTCCAGTCAATCAGCAGATGACACCAGGCAAACGTGCACGTTCAGTTAACCTTGGAGATGAGAGAGAGGTGTATCCCTATACGTTTGCACGAAACGGAAGCTTGTTCCTCAACGGTCTCATCCCGGATTACGCTGACCATCGGGATATCACTAAAATACAAACAAAATGAACTGGAACTAAAGATGTTCACTGATAAACTGTGAGAAGATAAGATGTATAAAAAAGAATATGATGAAAGAAAACATAAGGGGGCAAAGAAAAGACATTTTATATACAAGAAATGATGCCCTAACAAAAATCATTGTTTTCCACTGACGGTCATGCAAAAGTAGCCATGTATTCTAATTAATAATTTTGTTAAGCCACGTATAGCAAGTTATTTGAATTTATATGATTACAAATTAATATACTGTACTGTAGATGTTTCACAAGTTTTCTGTGGCAAGGCTCTACAAGGCATGACAGTCTTTCTGCTGCAAGAATGGGCTAATATAGACAGCCGAGCAACTGCAATTGATATGAACGGGGATTCTAATGGAGAGCTCTATCAAAGTTGTCTCACACACTACAAGACTGTACAAAGCCTGACTTTGGTTCTGCCAGCATAATGAAGTCACAACCAGAAGAGACACAGTCAACAGGTAAGTGAAAGTGACTATAGCAATCCTGCTGTCAATCATGTCAAAATGATCATATCTATGATATGAGCACACATGAACAACAACAGCATAATGTCTTAATTGCCAGTGACAGAGACTTCTTGAAGGATTGGTTTAAAGAAAAAGGTTCACACATTGGCTGTTGGCTGGTTTTATTTTATTAGTTTTTTAATTATTATTAGATATATTTTTATGTGGTAAATTCTGTTTCACCATTATTTGTTCACTCTCGTTTTGTTATATTTACACATTTAAGGTACACACTTTAGGGGTAAATTAAAAAAAAGGTACAAAGGCAACTTTACAACAGTAAAAAAAAAAATGACTCTACACTTCTAAAAGCTGAAATATAAAACAATATGATAATTTAACATGTTTGAAACAGGCTGCTTCCATCTGATGAAAAAAGGTAAATAACATGACTTCATGTCAAAATCACATTATGATAGCTAAACTGTTCTATACATTCAGCACAACATTTATAGATTTTATGCTTAAAATTGTGGATTTATTGTCATAAAGCTGCTTTGAAACAGTGTATTGTGAAAAGCCACTATACACATAAATTTAACTTAATACATACAGCCAAAGCCAACCATAGCACTCTTTTCAATGTTTTCTTGTTTCACCCACTTCATTTGTGTGTGTGTTTGCTAAATATTATTGCTGATATATTGATTTCCCTTAAAATAATTAAAAACGTTCTGTGCCTTACAGTCCTTCCCATTGATTTCTTATAATCAGTCACCTTTGACCGCAAACAGCCAGTGTGTGCCTTTTTTATGACCACTCATCAAATTAAGGCCTTTTTTTTTCTCTTTTTCCTCCAGATTGTGTATTTCAAAAAGTTTTTGGAAGCAAAAATTAAATCAAACAAAAGTGACTGAAAAGCTTTTGGGCTAAAGCAGACACTTTGGATGTGTTAATGTGTGACTTGAGGTCTGAAGTCATCAAAAAGTATCTGAGCACAGCGTGCTCAAGTGTAGGGGGTCATTGTGGAGGCAGGCATAAAAGCCTTCTTTATGTAACATATTGCTTCAAATATAATCAACAAAGCTTTTAACACTGCAAGCATTTGTGCAGTGCAGCTTCAGCTGAACCATTCCCATTTTTGATGTGCTGCATGACTACTCCAGGCACTTTTTCCTGTGTCCTTGCAATTCGCTTAAGTCATGCTGTTTCTGGGGCCAAGCTTCTACTTCTTTTTAAGAGAACACTCTCAGTAGCTGTTTATGCTTTTAAAAATTCAATGTGCACTACAGTTTGTGGATTTGTGGCGCCTGGAAAACCTGCATTTTAGCAATTCACAAAACATTAATCCTTATTGAGCCATTTGAGATTTCGGTATGGAGATAAAGGTTAGGGTCATGATTTTTCTGTTGTAATACAGCACACTGTGGGTGTATATTAGGACCCTTTTATTCTTTGGTTATGGGATCTGAAGCATTGTTTGGACTCCGCATGACATTACACTTAAGTGCATGAGAGAAGAGCATGATTGTTTGATTCCATGTGGATTTAATCTTCTCTCTTTTTTTTATGTTATGATGTTCTCAAATAGCCCTTACAGTACTAGCTTTACTGTACAAAGCAATGGATTCCACTGAAAATGAAGTAGGAAACTAAATTTTATTTTACTGTTGCTGCTCAAGCTCAAGCTGATCCATGGCTAGTGGGCAGCTTCAACATATGCAGATTAGACAAGCTCAAACCATTGACCTTTTTCCATGCAAACACGCTGAGGAAGGATATGAGGAGAGTAATTGGATTTCAATGGGAGAACATACTCACCTTTTTGCTGATAACGATGATTCTGCTCCTTATGGTTTGTGTTTAATTGGGAACAGGTGCCTTAGTTCATGGTTAATTATTGTTTCCCATGGCAACCCTGACAGGCTCACAGAGGGCCATCAACTAAAGCTGTTTTGATTTTTATGAGAGAACACATTTGAAACAGTCACTCACAATTAAATGTTTTGTTTCAAGTGTATCCTTTTAGCCAACATAAACTACCACTCAAAAGTGTTTTTTTTTTTGTTTGTTTGTTTTTTTAAATCAAACTTGTTTTAAACTTACCATTAAATTTACCATATTGATATAAGGGCCAATTCACATGCTAATACTTGTTTATTAGCATGCATATTACTAACGTTTTGTCTAACATTTCAGTTTATTTATTTATTTTGAGCCTTATAAGCATTTACATGAAACATTTCTGTAGTGAGTTGACAGTAAGTCACTTTTTCCAACTTTTTCCAAGAGACCAGGAGACGTTTGGATATCTTTGAAGCTGAGTAAAGCTGTTCATTTCTTTCAATGTCTTTTTGCTTTTTCTACACTCTTTCATCCAGTGTCCAGATTTTCCACAATAATGACAATTGCCCTCCCTCTTTGGACATTTACATTTCTGTCTATTCTCTGTGTTGACCTTAAAGGATGCTGCTGCAATCTTTACTCTGGCTTTAACATCAGAGTTTCTTTCCCAAGTAGATAAACTGTCCAAGTTGTTTTGCAAGCTTCTAGTGGACCATGTGAGGTCTAAGAATGGTAAAGCTGATCTGTACTCTGATAAAAGGCCATCAAGCCATGTGAGAACTAGAGGTCCTTTATGATCCAATACCTTCTCTGAAGTGTTAGCAATTCCACTGTATGGTGTAGCTGACTGAAAAAACTTTTTAGTGTACTGATTTACAGTTTCATCTTTCTTCTGGATATAACTAGTGACTTTTGACCAATCCACTTTTGGTCCAACAATGTTCCTTAACTTTCTCAAAGCTCCTTCTCTCAGTTCATCTTTACTAGCATGTTGAAACTAAGAATTATTCACAGCACTTTCAAAATGATTGAATTCTGATTCTGTCAAGATCTGTGACATTAGCTGGGCAACTTCAGCTAGAGACATATCATAGAGACGCATTTTGGACAACTCTATCCTGAATTCAGAAATATTTCCTTGCACTGATGGCAAGTTCTCAGCAAGGCGTTCTATGTCTTTAGGGATTAAAGTTGTAGTGACTGCCTGGATCTGCAGTATGGGGGTTGCTGATGGAACAGCGTTAACCCTTTCTACCCTACTCTGAGCCCTTTGTCTCGCTCCACATACTTTAACTGCATTTCCATCTTTCTCCTTCCTTCCAGAATTACCATTGTCCTCTTGTCTATCTTTGAAGCAGAATTTTCTCTTTATTCCGAAATCTCTCTTCGTAGCACTGTAGTCGTCAAAGTCATCTGAATCATCTGACTCATCTCAATCCTCTAACTAAGGCAGTGTTATATTGTAGTTCATATAGGTTTCAAGGAGGAGGGGTACATAGCGGTGGAGGCAATTGAAACAAAGCATGCAAATTAAGTATTCAGGTATAGCAACCTTCCCCCATTACACCAGTCCTGATCCATTTAAGGAAATCATAAAAATGTAAAATAAAAATCGAAACGCTTGAACGCTAAACATTTACTGACAGTTAACCTACATCAAAGAACTGCAAATGTGTTGGGAAATTATTTGAAATATTAACTTCTTTAGAGATATAAATACTTTTTAGGTGTTTTGCTGACAAGAACATCTGGAAATCACTGCATTATTCGAAAGCATACATTATTAAACATGAAAACAGAAAGGATCATTAAAAAAAACGAATTAGGAGAATCAATCAATTATGAATAATTGACTACCCTTATGTGTGAATAATATGTAATCCATAAGATCCAAAGTAATCCATAAAAATGTGACTAATCTGATTATGATCTAATTACAAGTACTAGACTTGATGCATAATTACATGCAAGCAGCCAAGTTCTAATCTTAACCATATTGTAAGTGCATGTAGTTAATTAATATTCACAATTCAATTAATACAATATTCACTATACACAATACTTCAGTGTATAATTATAATGTAACAAGGACACCGTGAAATAAAGTGTAACAAACCTTTTGCATCTATGTAAAACAGATAATCAGTTACTACCCAGAAACAATCACTGAACTTGCTGGAAACATCAACACAGTTTAATGACCAATTCATACATGTTCGTACGAGGTAGCTAATTCGTACGAGTGAGGATTTTGTACGATTTGTCAAAATCCCCATGACGGGTAGGTTTAGGGGCGGGGTTTGTTGTAGGTCATAATACAAATTCATATGAATTGGCAACTCGTAAAATACGTACAATTTAGCAAAAAATCAAGGTTTGTATGATTTTGTACTGAGTAGCCACCTCGTAAAATATGTGCAATTTGTCGTGAGTGGGCTGTAAACATCACATTTGGTTTTCATGAGCGTTCAATCCAAACCAAGTACACCAAAATATTTTAGCATGATGGTTTTTGTGCTGATGCCTCATTACAGCTCAGTTTAATGCAACTGTATTGTTTCTGCTTAGCGAGCGCCTCAACCTCTGACATCCAGATCGCCGGGCTGAGACAGAGAGATTGCAGTTGCTATGGAGATCTGAAACACATTTTAAGCCACAGCTCCACTCTGCTGCGAGGAATACTATGGGTGCCGAGCCATGACCGCAAATTTCGTTCTTCTCGTACCCACTTGACACTATTCAGGGAATGAAGAGAGACAGACAAATCACACACAAGACTGTTTACAGAAGATGAAATGTGTCCTTAGATGATTGACTCTGAAGGAGACAGGAATTGATGTTTCTCTCGTAGTAGACTCACAGCTGAAAGCATTCAGGACTGATGTTTATAAATGAACTGTACTTTTTTTTTTCTCTAAAACATCTGTAGGCAACTAAAATGCCCTTTTCTTGTACAGGGTAGCTCTGGCTGAACAAAACGCACTGATTTCAATATGATAGCGATATTTAAGTGCTATTCTGTTTCGCCTCTGCTTAGTTAACAAAACAAAGAAAAAAGCAATTAAGATCTTCAGGCTGTTTTTTAATCTGTGTGAGAACCAGATTCTGTGAGTGACGATTTCATTTACTATACATCATAGCCATAGAGTTGCATCACAACTGATTTCTGAAGGCTTTCGAGGGCCTCGTTTTTGTGAAATTTGTTGCAAGTTTGAGATTGTTGTAACTTTCAGAGGCACAATGATAATGATCATGGTGAGCATTTTCAGGCGTTAATAGGTGAAGACAGTAAAGTATTATTGTAACCAAATGACATGAAATTAAGCTAGAAGCATTTACCTTCCTGTTTTGGATGGAGTTTGTTTCAGATTGAATCTTTTATATTACCAAATGTACATTTCTAAAAGCACAGAAACTCTGCCATATGTAAGCATGCAAATTCTGCAGTTAGAATTTATATTGCATTTTGTTATAATATACAGCATTTCTACAGCAAAGGGTCATTTAATGGCATAGGTCAAAATGTTTTAGGGATGAAATGAGAAAAAATAATAATCATAGTTGACAAATGATTGTATGTTAGTATATTGGTGCTCTGCATCTTTAAGCCAAAATAGGAGGAGAGAAGCTGATAATAAGTGTGATTGTCAATGAGTTTTTAACTGCACCAGCCTTTTTTAAATAAACTGAATCACATGCATTTGATGTGTTTTCAATGGCTGTTCTGTGGCAATAAATCTTGACAATAAATGTCAATTAATGGTGTTTCATTTTGTGAAAAATGATAACAATACACTGATAACATTACAATTTAGCTATCTTATCTAAAATCCAAAGGATGACTTGTATCATCATATTGCCCAGCACCTAAAATTTGCTCTGTGGTCAATTCTAGACATAACAATGAGCCTTTCTGTAAAGATGGTGTTATTGACTTGACTTAGAAGCTTACAGATAACAACTCTATTTTTAAAGGTACTATAACAGTTGTTCCATAACTGCAGCAGAAATATTGCCTTTTTAATCCTTTTAAGATATTTCACATTCTTTTAATTACATTTCCCATTTGATGTTTTACCTAAAATTCCTTATTATATAAAATATTATTATAATGCCTCAACAATAATACATTGAATTAAATTGAATGCAGCAAAAATTATACAAAATAAAAGTTTGAACATTGAGCCATATGTAACATATAATATTTTAACATTTCAAATATTTCTGCTCATTAAAATGCTAGGCATAAATTAGGCAATTATTGAGTTTTTATCTAAGTCATTTTTACTTACTCTCTGTGATATGCCAAGAGTCACTAAATTAGCTTATCTTCCCTTTAGACAGTTAAGTGTAAGGTAAGTTTATCAAACTGAGTATATTTCTGAGTAAATAACTTCGGAAGTGAAGATATCTTATCAAAAGAGACCTCAAGACTGTTCAGAAATCACAGTCCCAGCCTGAAAATTCCTCCTCAGCTTGGGTCTTATCATAGGGAAAGCGATCAAAGTTTATATAGCAAGGACCCTGTAAACCAAAGAAACCACAAAAACACAATCAATAAAACAGACTTTGTTACTTGGTGGCTTTTCAAGTTTCTATTTTTAAATGTGTCCATTAGCCCCCACTGATTGCTAAAAATATATATATATATATATATATTATATAAAGGGTTAATTTGCCCAAAAATGAAAATTGTGTCATTAATTACTCACCCTCATGTTGTTTCAAACCCGTAAGACCTTCATCTTCGGAACACAAATTAAGATTTTTTTGATGAAATCAGAAAACCAGTCAGTTTTTTAACTTCAGTTTTGCGATGTTAGAAGATTACTTTTTTTTTTGCGCAAAGAAAACAAAAATTACATAATATACTTAACCATTCTTTTCCCCTGACTTACATCTTTCGCCATTTTAGAGAGTATCACAACGTATGCGTATGCTTTCCTCTAGGTGCGCGTGCTTGTAAACAAGGCAGATTATGTCAAATACTTTAAAGCGTGCGTTTACGTTACGTTGCGATACTCTCTAAAATGGCAGTAGATGTAAGTCAGGGGAGAAGACTGGTTGAGTAAATTATTTTATTTTTGTTTTAGTTTGCACAAAAAAAATATTCTCCTAGCATCGCAAAACTGAAGTGGAGCCACTGATGTCACATGGACTGTTTTACTGATGTTTTTACTACATTTCTAGATCTGGGATCAATTCAGTTATATTGCTGTCTATGGAGGGTCAGATGGCTCTCTGATATCATCAATAATACCTTAATTTGTGTTGTGAAGATGAACGAAGGTCTTATGGGTTTGAAACGACATGAGGGTGAGTAATGACAGAATTTTAATTTTTGGGTGAACTAACCCTTTCAGGGAGTGGAGCTAAAGCGTTACTTTAGAAAGCAAAAAAAAAAGTTGACCTTTCTTATGAGTCGAATAGTCGGAGCCTCCAGCTGCCCCATTCTTAATTTATGCCAGTTAATGCTGTTAAACCACCTGAGAAATAATTGAGAGAAAATGTCAATACACACATTAAAGAGAAAGCAGTAATAATAAAAAACAGTATTCGTCACATAAGCATACTCAATAATATAACCATACTCAAGTTAGTTCTCAGTACTACTAGGTGTGTACACACACACACACACACAAACACATACACTTAAATTCAATATAAAGCAATATACATTGATAAAGCTTACCTGTGATGTCGGACATCTTTTATTCCATTTTTTGTATTGCCCAGACGCTGGCCTGGACGTGATCTGCATGTCATGTAAACAACACATAATCTGAAGATTAATAGTGTGAATACCTAAATGACATTAAGAGGCAATGGCAACACTTTAGAATAGGTAACACTTATTCACTATTTACTATGATTTTTCCTTCAATAAATTCATAATTTGTTGCTTTTTAATTGTTAGTAAGTTGTTAAGTTTAGGTACTGATTAGAGATTTAGAATAAGGTCATGTAGTATAAGACATTAATATGTGCTTAATTACTACTAATAAATAGATAATATTCTAGTGATATGTATGCTAATAAGCTACTAGTTAAGTGACCCTAAAATAAAGTGTTACCTGGGTGAAATTTTATTAAAATGTAAAATAAATAGATAAATAAATAAATGTAAAAACAAAGCAAAGCCTAATTACCTGCACAATTTACTGATGAGAGATTTGGCACCTTCCCCCATATATGATGGGAAATTTAGCACACCATCCAGGATCTTGGCATAGATCTTCTGTGGGTCTGAACTGGAGAATGGCGGCCTTCATGACATAAAACAAGAAAAACTAATTTAAACACACACACAAAAAAAGTATTTTTTTTTTTTCACCCACAAAGTTTATTTGCCCAGATTTAAAACGCTGTGCAAGTATAAACACCGTCTGAACTAAGGACTACATGCTTGAAATCTGCAAAGCAGCACATACTTACGGGTTCCTTTGATGAATATATTATTTTGGGTTGTTCCTCTATTAACGAAATACAGGCCGTGTAAAATGACTTTGGAATAATTTTGGAAATGATAATTACTACTGCAAATTATTAAATTAAAAAATTACATGCATAAATGTGAATTGTGACAAAACAAAGTGATTTGAAAAGTAGCCTTATGGACATATGGTGTAACAAGAAAAAATACATTAATATAACCAAGGGGACATTGCATTCCTATTAAAATTATCTTACTTAAAATGAAAAAGTACAAGCTACAAACTGTTTTTTTCCTTGTCATTTGTTTTCTTTTTTTCTATACTAAATATTTGCATTCCTCTGCTATGCCTGCACATTACAGATTCTTCTAGTTTGTAAAAACAACAGCTTTCACCCAGTTTAACTTATTAACTTATTAATTTGATTAAAAGGAAATAATAATACAAATAAATAAATCACTGCTGCTGCAGCATGTGTGGAAAACTTCATTACCTGCCCACAAGTAGTTCATAGATTAGAACACCAAGTGACCAGAAGTCAGCAGCAAAGTCATGGCCCTGGTTCTGAAGGATCTCTGGAGGGATGTACTCAGGAGTACCACAAAACGAATATGTCTTCTCACCCCGAGAAAGCTCTTTTGCAAAACCAAAATCAACCTGAAAAGGACACAAGAGAATGAGAGAAAAAAATTGCTATAACATCATAAATTAATGCTTAAAAATTTATTGATTTGTATTTTACAATTGAAGTTTTGCAGGTTTGTCGCCTATTAACAGAATATTTACCCTCAACTCTATTAAACCAAATTAAAATAAATATATAAGACAACTGTATGAAAAGGGCTGACAATGACTAAATACATACAAAAATTTTATAACTGACATTTACTCTATTTCTGTCCAACTAGTGAGTAATTAGAGGCATTTCATTTAGTTTCAGAATAAATAAGGAATTTTCCCTGAACACCACTAATTTGTTGTGCTTTTATAAATATCTTGTCTTGACCCTCCGTTTTAGAGGAAGGCTAGCTCTTTGCAGATTGATACAATATTTTTCCACTTTTATCAACTGAAGTTGTACATAGCTCTACAAATCAAAGTCTGTGCACATCATGCACTACGTGGTTTTTGTATCTGTCAATACATATCTACAACTACCGTTAAGTAATTTTAGACTACATCATACAAAATTCACGTAGTGTAATCCAGCCTTTATTGGACTTTCTTTCTTTTTTTTCTGTATTATCTGCTTGGAATGTTCTCTGGTCTGGAGTGTATAATGTCACCTATATTAATTTTCAAGGAGTTTTAGTTCTCCATGAAGAAAGATGAGAGAAATCCAGCGATATAACATGCACAATCTACAAATTTGAGATGTAAAGAAGTAAAAAGGAAATATATTTTGTATACTTCTTCATCGTTTTTTATTAAAGTAATGAGGACCTATGACAGCCTGGCAGCATGAGGACTAATAAAATGCATCTTTTAGTGGGCACATTAAATTGTCACAGTGACAAATTATCACAGTTGTATTAACAGCTTATTAATGTAAATGCGTGTAATTGCTCTATTTGTTGAAAGTGAAAAAACAGGTCCTTGTTTAAATCCATCAAAGTCACATGCTGCATCACATTAAAAAAGAAGCTATACGTGCTATATGTAGAAGACAGGAGAAGCAGG
This sequence comes from Enteromius mattozi, assembly GCA_032359235.1. Classification (NCBI taxonomy): domain Eukaryota; kingdom Metazoa; phylum Chordata; class Actinopteri; order Cypriniformes; family Cyprinidae; genus Enteromius; species Enteromius mattozi. The sequence goes on from JAUMHE010000075.1 coordinate 743,685, forward strand.
GAAAAGGGAATTTTATTTGTTCTACCAATTTCACATATCCTTTGGAGTCCAGCATTAGGTTTTCTGGTTTCAGGTCTCGATACAGGATCCCTTTGTTATGGAGATATGCAAAGGCTTCAACCACACACGCTGTAATGAACACGGCTATATTCTCCTGGAAGCGCCCACTGCAACATGACAACACATGCGCCCACATTCACACATTCAGACAGCACTAATTAGAGAAATATATATCTGCAGTCAAACATTTGACAGAGACAGGAAATGGATTCTAATTAATGGTTTACCATATTATGCAAGAAAGATGATGGATTTTCTAAGAACACATAAGATGTTCTGAGTGGCTGTTAATGCATTGTTATGTGGTGTTGCTAGGGTTTTTCTGCTAGTTTCTATGCAATGTAGCAACAGCATAAGGATGCTTCACTTAGCAAACAACACTAATTCATTTGTGAATGTCTTACGCCTCTTTCAGCTTGGTCCAGATTTCCCCACCAGGACAAAACTCCATGATCATATAGACATAGCGAGAATCTTTGAAAGCAGCATGCAGCCTGAACAACACCAGAAAAGTCAGGCCAGAATTTCATATGTGAACAGCTTGAGCAAAATAAGATATGATTTTAAGGTAGGTAGGTAGCTGCACTAACTTGACAACGAAGTCACATTGGATTGCCTGGAGAATTTTCTTTTCTAGAAGAATGTGTGCTTCCTGCTTCTTTGCAACAACATGCTGTTTACTGATCTTCTTCATAGCGAAGTACGTTCTGTGCTGCAAGGTAGTTACCTGGTAAATAAACAATTGATCATCATTAATCTGGCCCAATTAGCATTTTGACATTAAAAGGACTAAGAAAAGCCTTCATCTATGCTCTTCTCTCATACCAGCTCCACTTTTCCAAAGCCCCCGACTCCAAGAGTGACAGGTTCTCCTTGATAACTTCCCTCCTGGTACGGTACAGGGATGAGATCTTTCAGCTTTAGAGAGGTTTCTGGCCTGGAGACAGCAATACTTATGATATATAATTCAACAGAAATTACAACATAATATATAATTCATATTATAACTCATTTAAAGCTTGCATTTAGCTGTAGACACGCACCTAGCTGCAAGCTTAGAAAAACCCAGATTCATTCAAACTCAGATTAATGAAGGGCTTAGATTATTTAAATAAAAAGTGACCGTATTTTCTATAGTATGTCTAATAGTTTGGGTTTAATTGAGATAAATTTTATTATCTACACTATTGTTCAAAAATGTGGGATATCAGTTAAGTTTTTAAGTAGCACTTTTGGATAGGGAAAACATATTTAATATTAACTACAAAGTTTCCCTCAATAAATTCCTAATTTGTTGCTTATTAATAGTTAGTAAGGTAATTATTAGTATAGTATAAGGCATTAATATGTGCTTAATTACTACTAATAAATGGATAATATTCTAGTAATATGCATGCTAATAAGCAACTAGTTAAGAGACCATAAAAAAAAAGTGTTAACGGATTTTCATTTTTGTTTTTAAAAAAAGTAAAAAATGTTCAGCAAGGCTGCATTTATTTGATCATAAATACAGTATAACAACAGTAATATCGTGAAATATATTTTTACAGTTAAAAATAACGGTATTTGTAAATAGTTTAAAATGTAATTTATTCTAATGTGAAGGTGAATTTTTTGCATCATGCCTCCAGTCTTTAGTGTCACATGATCTGTTGATTTTTTCCTAATATTATTTATTATATATATAAAAAAAATGGTTGTCTGGAAACCATGATATAGTATCTTGTTTTAGGATTCTTATGTTGAAATTTAGTTCTTGTTCCCTTTGATTCTGTTTTCTCTTTTTGTGTTTACTTCCTGTCTCCCATGTTCATGCCTTGTTAGTTTCCATAGTTACCCTCGTTTATTGCCCTGGTGATTGATTAGCTCCTCCCCTTGTTATCCTGTATATATATATATATATATATATATATCACTTTGGATTCAGTAAAGTGCACTTGGGTTCTCAGTACGCTCCCCTTCAGTGGATATTCATTATAAATATATTGCAAGTTTGTTCTCTGTCCTATATGAGAATATATATTCAACACAATATTATTAAAAAATAATAACAAAATATCCATCTTACCCAACATTCTCTGGCTTTACATCATCCTCCAGTGAATCAGCACTACAAAAACAGTTTTTGAAAAAGAACAATATGTCGGCACCAAAATAAACTAAACCACTGCAAACCACTAGAATAATAATAATATACACTTAGCAATCTAAAAGATGAAGTCAGAGAACAGACCACACAATAACAGCTGATAATGTCGGTGTAGCACAGAATGTTTTACTGGCTGACAGTTATTTAACTAGTGAAGAAATCCTCTCTGCTTGTGAATCATTTTATGCAAGAACTGATTTATGAATAAAATAATTTGTTATTTTTCTATACTATACCACAGTTATTTGCAAAAGGATTTTCCAATGGCCTTTAAATATTAACTACACATGTTAAATGGGACTAATCTTTACAAAGCTAAGTTACAAAAGCAGGAAAACTCACTCGTCATGGAGCTCAAGGCTTTCAAAAGGAATGGTCTCTTCAAACACCCTGTCAGAAAATAAAGGACAGTGATTATTCATCAGATGTACTTAATCTTGGCAATTACGTGATTGCATCTGTACAAACCAAGTAAAGCAATATTGTCATCACTAACATCAAACTCACTCTTTATCAATGGAGAAGCAAGTGACAGCTCCCACTGCTGTGCATGTGGCTGTCCTGAGGATCTCTCTGCATTGAACACAATACAAGATTGACTTTTACATTTAAACCAGATTTTGACATCATAATTCTGCAATACCTATCTATGACTTACATCATTTACAAAATACCTAATAACTGCATCTAGAAAATTACATCTTTAAAAACAATCATTTAAAATGAACAGCTGATCAATGATTAACAAATATTTCTTCATGATATTGTATTTCTAATGATCCCATTATTTGTCACTATGTAACAGTGACCATGGTTACCGTATTAGAGCCAGTTCTCCAAAGTGTTCCCCCTCACCCATCTTACGAATGATTTTCTGTTGTCCGTTCACTTTTTTCGTCACTAATACCTAATAGACAAAAAATAGACAGACCAGCTGTTTTGAACAAGGCTTATTTTAGTATTTAATAAACACAAACACAGGGATTTTTATGTGCAAAGTTTGGCTCTTGCATACAGTATGTTGTTTTTGTGCTCAGAAACAAATATTTAAGTTTTAATGTGTTTAATGTGTTTCTTTCACCTCTCCTTTGAGAATGATGTAAAACGTATTGCCTTCTGCTCCCTCTCGGACAATCACTTCATTGTTCTGAAACTTCACCTTGCAGGGGAACAAACACGAAAATGACTTTGAATCATCATGTCATGCTAGAAGTCAATATACTGGACTTTGTGTCAATCCAGAGAACCACAAGAAATCTTTTCCTAGCCGGTCAGTGAATGACTATAGGATCTCTTTTGAGTTTAGATACTTTTAACATTCCTCTCAGACAGATGTACGACACTTTGGGCAGCGTGAAGGAGATTCACTAAATCTCTGGGGGTTGGTAAAATCGCATTGCACAAATGCTAATTTTAACATTTTTTAAGCAAATGGCTTATCTTTTTAAGATAAAGACATGACTATAGTTAAATCAAAATGCATCTTAATTTGTCAAAAAGTCAGGTGTATTTTCTTTTCATATATATTTTCTAACAAGTCCTTCAAGAATACTTCTGACATCTTTCATTTACAAGATTTATGAGTCTGAGCTCAGACATTTAATCATTTAGCAGACAAGCTATTTACTATTTATAAGAGAAAAATCACACTGACTTCTTCCATGGAATCAATGATCTTTGACAGCTGCACATCTTTCAGGGCTTTTAAGGTTTGAGCCCTGATGGAAACAATTAAAAAACCACAAAACTCACTCAGCAATATATACAAACAGTGAGAATCCAAAGCACACAACATCTAAATCATCTTACTAATGCAGGCGAAATACAGGATTTATGTAAAAGTGGTGTCAGAATGTCTTACGTTTTCAGGAAGCCCATGAGCTGCTCTCTTTTCTTCTTGGATTTGTTGGTCATGATACTTCGATATGTTTGTCTCTCAATACACCATAACTTCACCGTAGTGATGGCTATGGGAAAGGGAGCATCAAAATGCTTATTTACCACATCAGCAGATTGAAACACAAATCAGCCATCACTCCAAAACAGCAGCTGACCTTTGACAGATGCTGTTCGTTTACAGTTGTATAGAATGGCCAGTTCTCCAAAAACATCACCGGAGCTCAAAGTTCGCAGACCACGTCCAGCCTGAGTGACCTTCAGCTCCCCCTCTACAATAAAAATGGAATTTAGGCTTATCAATTAATTTATGTCACATTTTATTTAAGACTGAGCTGACAACAGCCAGTGCTCCACACAGAGATCTGATCGAATCATCATCCGGTCTGTCTGGAACGACATGAAGAAACGGAACAAACAGAGTCAGACTAGATCCAGAAGAACTGTGGAGACGTCTCTGAGATGCTTCAAGAAAAAACTCCTTGCAAAGCTACAGTACTGTTAAAAGTTTTTAGGTACTGTAAAAATGCTGTGAAATGACAATGCTGTCAAAAGTAATGTCATAAATAGGTTTTATTTATCAGTTAACTATTATTAACTAAATTAAAATTGGTATGTGGTTTGAGCATCCTTTGTGTTTAAAGCAGCTTTTGCCCTCAGTGCAATTGTGCATAGTTTTTCAGGAAGTTTTACAGCTAGGTTTCTTGAAACATTTTGGAGACACTGAAAGAGAAAAATCACACTGGACTAATACAATAAACGGCAAAATGAAGATTTGGACATGTAAACTGATTTCCTACTGACACACTATAGCATGGATGATGGAAAACTGAATTAAATTATTTTTTTTTGTCTTTTTGAAGACCAAATCTTGTCTATTGTATTTTATTAGAACATTTTCATAGTGCATATTTTTAATATCAATTGTATTGTTTTGTATTGATAGTATGGTAATTTCTGGTATGTAACAACAATCACATTTAAATGTACCAACAATCACAATTTAACATGAAACACTTCATGGCATACCATAATAATAACAACCTGTAGTCCATTTGAATTTAAGGTAACACTTTATTTCAATAGGGAATCTAAAGGGTCTGGAGTGATTCTGGATGAAGGAATGGTCTCTGATCTCCTGTCAGTTTGTTCTCTAACCTCATCAGGCATTATATGAGAAATTTAGAATGGAGGTTTTAATAACGATTTTATACAAATTATTGAATAAAAGGGTGCCATTAACTGTGGCCAATATGTATTAGAGAAAACATTGGTTTCACTTTATTTTGATGGTCCCTTTAACGTATTCTGTTGTTTATAAGTAACATTGCACCTACATATCTACTAACTCTCAATAGAGTGCTAGCAGAGTATTAGTAGACTGGTAGGGTT
>JAUMHE010000075.1:759281-783240 GCA_032359235.1 Enteromius mattozi
AAAACCATTTTTTGTTGGTGCAACTACTAGTGGACTTTTGCACAGTCCTGTATGTGTGTGTATATATATATATATATATATATATATATAATCTGAAATGTTTCTTGAGCAGCAAGCCAGCATATTATTTCTGAAGGATCGTGTGACACTGAAGACTGGAGTAATGATGCTGAAAATTCAGCTTTAAAACAGGAATAAATTGCATTGCACTTTTTTTACCCCTCTAACAAAATTTTATTGCATTGTTTACATATGTAAACTATGTATATGCACTGAAATATAAACTGATGGGACTGACAGAGTGGGGTTGGATGAGAGGTGGGAATCATGGGTGGGTGAGTTTAACAGATTTAGTGTCATCTTTCAGACTGGAGGGTAAGATAATATGTATCGACCATGCTAATCCTCTGATCCCTTACTTCTTCCCCTCTACTTACCTTCTTTTAACCCCCTTTTTACCATTTACTGTCTGCCAGTTCTTGCAGTTTTTTTTTCTGTGTTGGTTTATCCAGATTACAGCTAATGCCCATGTTTGTGTGGTTGTTTTGAGGGTTTCAGGGTCAAACACAGACACTGTCACCAGACAGGAGTAATTAACTCTTGCCAACAGCACCTAGACAAAACACAACAAAACCTACCAGGACAAGCAAGGAGTAATTGTTCCTTATTTTCATAAACTAGTCATATCTGGATGTTAGATGGTCATTTACTATTGAGCACTTCTTTTTTCCCCACTTCAGGTTTAGTCAGGACCATAATTTGAGGGAACACTAATATTTAGATTCAAATTATATTCAGAAATTATTAATTGATGAATTATGTTAAATACTAATTATATGGTTACAGCTTTGTACCACATAATGTACCAATAGTTATCTAAGCCTAACTGTAAAGCTCAACATAATTACATAACTTTTACAATCACTTTGTTTGGTGAAAAAAATTAATCAAATAATAAATTTAAATGATTTAACTCTCAAACATTTTATTCATTTTATTTCTTCAAAATATGACACAAAAGGGTTGAACAAAAAGTGCAAAAAAACTTTCAAATTGTGCAAAAGTGCAAAAATTTACATAAATGATATTTGAATTTCAGTAGAAGCATACGTAGGGTGTGTGTGTGTGTGTGTGTGTGTTCCTAACAAATACACTTTATACTTTCCTTTGTACTTTTAACACAAATTTTCTACTTATTACAAAGAAAAGCGATGGACATAAACATGAAATTAGCTAATAATCCAATGTAAAACAATCATGAATACCAAATGAATGTTTCATTTTAAAAGTTTAATGTATCAAACACTGTGAAATTATGGATTAATCTGCAGGAAATTCCTGAAAAACATCTTTTGTTCACTGGTGCTGTGGATTTAGTGCTTTTCTTGGTTTAAAGCTGTGTGTCTTTACACAGGTGGGAGGTGTGTCTACATTACAGACAGTTTACCAGATCAGTCAAATCTGCTAATCTGACACCAGATTACTGCGGTAGAATCAGCCTCTTAATCCAGTGAGTAGTCTGTTAATCACACACAGACACAGCTGCATGTCCCATGAACAATACATTCACATTCATGCATTCATGTTTATATATATTAAAACACACACTTGCACATTCAAAGCTAGAAAATTGCTAAACTACACTATTTATGAAAACCTTATATATTCTTTACCAAAATCAGTTAGTAAAAGAGTTGAATGAATCACTAAAAAGTGTAACTCTTTGGTGCATTAAAAGCAATGTAACTGAAAAATGCTGAAACCTGCTCAGTTAGAGTTATTAGTGGTGCTTATCAAGTCATGTATTTATTCATACTTTACATCATACTTTGGTCAATGATGCTTCAAATTGTGTAGATTATTTAGAAGATGGTAGATGTACTTTTATAAGCATTCAAGCTTATATTCAAGCGGCCCGGAAAACATAGCAGCGCCCCTGATTATGCATTATAAAATCTAATTTCATTTCCAAGTTATGATACCAAAGAACGTCCATTCACAGCAGCAGAAAGAACCTGCAGAAAGCTTGGATCAGTATTCTAAAGTAAAAGCATGACAACTCCATAATATTAAACAGTTCACCCAAAAATGAAAATTCTGTCATCATTTACTGTTTTTGGGTCACCATTGATTTCCATAGTATTTTTTTTTCCCTACTTCGGAAGTCAATGGTGACCCAAAACAGCCTGGTTACAAACTTTCTTCAAAATTATTTGGATCAATATTCTAATATGAAGAAGACCACGGTAACCCACTAGTAATGATTTAAGTGTTACTAAATCTAGCAAAAACCTCAAAAGTTTACAATGACTTCAGTAGTTACTAGGGAGTGATCATGATCTTCAGAATACAAAAAAGAATAATTCCTTTAGAAGGAAGGTAATAAGACCTGAATCATTACATTCACTTTAGAATTAATTTAGCATTATTCATGTGATTGTGAACCTGTATAGAGCAGTTCTGATGGGGAAGTACACTGATTAGCTAATAGTGAACTTCCACATTCAACTAAACACTATTATTACTTAATGCATTAATCAGAGTTTAGTTATTAGAGTGCTAATATAGTTTTAATCATGTTTTCCTGTGTAGATATTCTTTAATGATGCAACAGTATATCGAACAGTTGTTAAAAGAATTTATTGTTTCAACAGTGACTCTTGGGCTAGGAAGCATGTGCATTTAATTCTATCCAGGATTAATCACTATTCAGTATTTTCTTGGGGACGCTACAGCGACTCGGAGTGATGGATGAAATATTTAATCTGTAGCTTGTAACAGTGTTAGAGTGGATTAGGACATGTATCTGCAGGATCAGATGGGGACACAGTGGTGGGGTGCAGGACGGTCTGCTTGCTCACTTTGGAATTTGCATTAAAATGCATCTATATACATATATATATATATATATAGTTTTTATATAAGAATGAGTTTCAGATTGAACATCTTCCATTGTGACTGACCAGATTTGCTTGGATATCTCTCCTTTTCATATCATAATCGTTCTCATTCTACACGACCTCATTTGAGGTTATGTTTGAGGTAAAATCAGGGTTTTTCCAGGTTTTGGTTACTGGATATTAAGTAATCCCAATTCCATTTTATACATGTATGTATGTATTTAAATTTTACTAGAGTACTGTTAGTGGTGATTTGTGGTTCCTTTACAAAGGTATTATTCGATAATTTATCAGTCACCTTAAAAATTGTTTTTTAAAAATGTGCAAAATTAAAGATGTTTCCACTGAACATAATAAAAGAGTTTTTAGCCGTTCCTTTCACTGTATGTTATGTATAAACAATTTTATTACCTGTTGGACATGTAATATTATTGAAATGTCTGTTTTAAATGTAGTTTACAAGAGCATGATAATTTCAAGATCCACTGAGAAATTCTCACATGTAACTGTAAGCTTTTGTCTAATGTGTGTGTGTGTGTGTGTGTGTGTGTGAGTGTGTGTGAGTGTGTCAGAGAGATTACATATCTCACTGTATTACTCCCAGTGTCTAAATCAGATTTACTCAGACATTATTACCACATTGATTCCTCAACGAGACATTATTAGGACTTCAGATTAACAACTTCAGCCCCCCAGGATCACTAAAAGTGCTAGTTTGGCTATTTCTGCCCACCACTAACCCTCTGCAATTACACTGTGCTTAACACACCAACCCCACAAAAACAAAAGCCTCGTCACGCACATGTATTATTACTTCTTAATTACTGCGAATGTCAGGATACTCGCATTCTCAAATCATACCAAGGGCCAAATGAGAATCATCTATAAATAATATAAAGAGACACAATTTTTTGCAGAATTTGTACTTATATTGGAATAATGTCTTGCTATGACGGTTTAAAAATCCTGAATGATTTTCTTTTGGGCATTAAAAGTTTTAGTTATATAATATACACTAAGCTTATTTGGGATTACTTCAAAATAAAGATATAATTGTACTACTGCTACAGTTTTTGCCTAATTTTACTGATCCTTTGTAGAGTTGTTAATGACTGTTATACTAAAAAAAAGAAGTTGATGTTTCCGTCAGTGCACTAGGTGGCAGCATGTAATGACTCTCTGATTTCTGTGAACCAATGAGTTCATCAGTCTGTCTATTTGCTCTATGAATAATGTAATGTAAACTGGACATGTTATATATATATATATATATATATATATATAGTATATACACACCAGTAAATTCACATATAAATGTCCTGTATCAAGTTTTGGAAGTCAACATTTTAAATTTAAGGAAATGGTTTTGTAATGACTGAAAGAAAGAAAGAAAAAAACTTTTTCTGTTGTTAGTTTTATTATTAGATATACTTTATATGTGCTGATATGTGCTGCTCGTTTGACAGTTTACCATTTTAAGTTTAAGTTGATTGGAGAAAAAATGACAGGAGAGAGAGAGAGAGAAAAAGAGAGAGAGACAGGATGGGGATGGATGGGGATTTGGTGCAGGGGTCAGAGGGGGGAGGACTGGGGCTCTGTTAGTGGCAATCAGCTCCAAAGTGGCTCACACACACACACACACTCACACCAAACACATGCTCTCACACTGACACACACTCATATACACACACTGGCAGGAATCAATCTGTCAGTCAATACCTCAGGATGTGTGTAAGCTGTCCACATGAACACACGGTAAGAAATATTCCGTTGTCTCTCCTTTTCTCCCTCTGTCGCTCTGTAATTGTGCTAGTTTTATCCTGACACTCTTTTTTACCCTCTTTTGTTCTCTCACTCTTTTATTCCACTCTCAAATCCTCTTTTTCCACGTTATCTATTCTTCCATTCTTTCTATGAAACTAAAGATCATCTAAAACAACTGAAAGCAAATCATTCTCTTAGCAGCTATTTAAAATAATGATTGAAATGATTATTGTTAAGACTTAAAAAGTGTTTTATAAGTTTATTGTCAGTTTATTAACTGTTTTACAAGTTTATAAATGCTAATATTTCCGTTAAAGATGTTATAATTGTAATTGAATGTAATAAAATATTTTAATCTATAAAAACTAATCATAACTGAATAAAACTAACACTTTTTCTTCCAATTTAAATGAGTAGTTTTAGTATTTATCAGTTTTATTAGTTTATAATCTAGCCTCTTATTTTAAGGTTGCCTAATTTTGCTCAATATTATGCGAAACAGATTTATCATTATTACAGTTTTAGTACACGTTAATTTCAAATACTTTTCAGTTAAAGTTTTCAGTTATTAAAATGAATTCCTGCCTGACTAAAATTATTTGAAAAAATTATTTCCTCTAAAGATGAGATGTAAAATTGTTTTTGACGTAACCCTTTGCAATACTGTAAATTCAATTTGGATTTGTTTAAATTGTGATTACTTGAAACCTAAAATATTTCTTTAATATTTAATCTCCATAGTTGAATGTTTTAGTAGATTTAGTTTATGATCTAACCATTTATGTGTCACTTTTTGCTTGCTACCGTATAAAAAATCAATAAATCATTTGATTTTTTTGTACATTTCAACATATGAATTGTCAATTCCAAAATATGTAAACTTGTATTATCTCAAAATGCCATAGTGTTTGTTTTTTAACACAAAATGCTTTGAATGTTTTTAAAGATGTGTCTGATCTCTTTTTGTTACCTTTTAAAGAATACCTGACAACATTAAATATGGTTTGAGTTGTACATAATACTTGTGTTAAGGAGCAACTGTTCAGTGGAATAACTAGATTGATGGATTAAGATTATGGGATTGGATTTAGGCCTTTCCTCTATTAATCTGATACTGTTTGCAACCCATACATCATCAGGATACATAATTACCCAATAAATGAACAGCCGTTTATCACAAATGTTCTGTAATTTTTCATGAAAATGAATACATTGCTTTTTTATGTTTTGATTATTTAACAAAGTTGTCACTATCAGCCTCTACTGTAATATCAGGCCAGGCTTAGGAGTCATCTTGTCTCATGTGACATAACCTTCCAGAACATCAGTCAGTATGTTAGTGATTACCTGCTAATGTAGTCCTACTATAATTGGTCACAGATTACCATATGTAACCAGTCATAAGGGTCAATAAATAAGCTGAATAAATAAGCTTTTCATCGATGCATGTTTTTTTAGGATAGGACGATATTTGGCCAATATATAACTATTTGAAAATCTGGAAACAAAAACAAATCTAAATGTAAAAAAAAAATTAAAAATCACCTGTAAAGTTGTCCAAATTAAGTTCTTAGCAATGCATATTACTTATCAAAAATTAAGTTTTGATATATTTGCAGTAGGAAATATCTTCCTGAAATATTAATATCCTAATGATTGTTGGCATAAAAGAAAAATCAATCATTTTGACCCATACAGTGGTTTTTAGGCTATTGCTACAAGTCTACCCGTGCTACTTATGACTGGTTTTGTGCTCCAGGGTCACATTATAGTGTCTGCTGGAGAAGACTAATGGCTAATTAAGATTTTTTTCTCTCTCTCTCTTTTTTTTTCTTTTTGTTCCAGCCTTCAATTCAAAGGAACAGGCATTTTAACAACCAAGTCTAATTTGGCACATTATTGTTTCCATCTCTGTGTAAAAACTGAAGTCTGTTGTTGTTCGCTTTGAAAACTCAAAGACGACAACTTGCATACTTCCTGTCGACACAGCAATGTCTTCGTCTCTGCCGCTGCCGTCTTTGCCTCCAAGCCCTCTGGCCATGGAGTATCTCAATGACTTCGACCTGCTGAAGTTTGAAGTGAAGCCTGACACCCCTCCACCTCCTCCAGCCTGCCTATATCCCAAACCAGGTGTCCATCAGGAGACGGCCGGTTCTCTTTATGCTCCTCGCCCTCCCACTGACTCCAGCCTTAGCTCCAGTCCCTACACCTCCCTTCCTCCGTCACCCACACTCAGTGATGGACACCCTCCACCATCTGCGTCCTCCTCTTCCTCTTCTCTCTCTTTCCCACTTTCCATCTCTACCGGGTACATGTCAGGCCAGAGCTCCAGCTCTCAAGGAAACCTGGACGGGAGCCCACCGGCTGGAGGCCCCACACCGTGCTCAAACCCCACCTCTTTGGAGGACCTACTGTGGTTGGCTGCACTGCAGCAGCAGTTTGGTGGGGAGCCCGGAGGTGCCGCATCTCTGCTGGGAGCTCTTGGAGGAGTGCCGGACCGAGGGGATCGGGATCGAGGAGGGTTTCTGGGATGTGAGGATGCAGTGGAAGCCCTGCTGAACTCTGCTGCAGCCGCTGTAACTTCACAGGTATGAGATAAGATATTAAGACAGTGTATTTGTCTGTCCCAAGTGAGTGGCCCTCTTATACATCCAGCGCAATGCATGTTTTTTTGGCTGACGTAGTTATCATTTTCACTTCCTGCATTACGTTGTTTAAATAATAAATGCATTTGCTCCCATTAAGCGCCCAACTGAAATAAACTGCACAGTGAAGTTCCTACACAGTCTCACGACCAAACGTATTTTACCAGGTGGCTAATTTTTGCTAATTCGAACAACTTCATACGACCTCACTCATACGATTTTGTATGATTTGTCTAAAACCCCAGTGACGGGTAGTTTTAGGGGCGGGGTTAGGTGTAGGTCATTCATATAAATTCATACGAATTGGCAAATCGTAAAATACGTACAATTTAGCAAAAATCGTATGAATTCCTACAAATTTGTACAAATTAGTTGCCTCGTAAAACATATGTGAATTACCGTGAGACCGGGCTGACTGCGCCATTGACCAATGAAAACCTGGTCTAAAGTCAATGTTAAGTGCATGCACTGAGACGGGAGAGATATGTATCAACTTGTCTAAGTTGAGGGAAGAACATAGTGGAATATTGAAAAATATTTCCTTTAATTAATTTTCCTTTAATTAAAGAGCGTGTTAGTAATATGCACCTATAGGCAGGTACATATGGTGGTCACAGCAGCACACAAACTATTAAAAATTAAAAGATTATTATTGAGTATATACATATAAAAATGCCTACATAATGGATAGTGATTGCATGTATCAGAATTGCCCTACCTATTTGCAGTAGCAGGTTCATTTCAAGCAAAAGTGGATTTAGACATGCCCTAAGGGACTTGTGTCATGCTTTTTGGACCATCGTTCAAATATATGTAAATGTATAAGTTACATATTGTTATACAAAATCAGAAGGACTGAAAAATGTTAAATTAGCATTAATTATGCTCTGTGGTTAGTCTTCAGGTCATAAACTGACAACATTCTGAAAAGAATCTTTCAAATTTGCAGCTTTCACTAACACACCCTTAAGTACAGAGGACCTGCAGCAATGAAAGAAAACCTATTTAGTAGGCTATGTACAACATGTATTGTTGATTAGCTGGTTCAGGTGTTTCAGGTGAATTCTGCAGAACAGTAGCACTCCAGGAGCAGGATTGCGGACAATTGCTAGAGTTTAGCACTGTATCCATCCCTAAATGTAATTTATTGCAACCAGGAAAGCATGTGGCTCTTATATATACTGTATATATATATATATATATATATATATATATATATATATAGTAAATTACCTCTCCCTCAGATGGAAATGTGCAGACAAAACACAATAAGATGTTATCTTGTGTTAGGAGGCAGATGATGATTTGCTTCTCCTCCGCTCTTTTACAGTTCCCAGTTTTGTCCCAGAGTTCGAGCAGCAGTCACATGGGTGACTCCAGCAGTGACAGCGGTGTTGATGTTGTTCTTAACAAGCCGTCAGACATGTGTCACCGGCCTATACTGGTCGTTTCCTCAACCCCTCCATCTCTCTCCAATGTCAACACATCTAGCAGTCCCTTCTCACAACCCCTCAGTCCACAGAGCCGCCTCCATCACCCACACCATCCAATGCAAGGCCATTATCATCATCATCATCATCATCATCATCTGCAAGTCGCTCAGGTACTTGCAGTCTCTAATGTGTCCTCCTAAAATGTTTGTAGACACAGTCACATGTATGCGCTCAACAGTGATAAGTTCCCAAAATAATTTACAGCATTTCAGGAAACTAGTTTTGAAACTTACTTTATTTGCTTTTGAGTGGCCTTATGGATAGATCCCCCCAAAAATTTAAATTCTGGCATAACTGTCTGGTTACCAACATTCTTCAAAATCTTCTATTGTGCTCAAGAGAAGAAAGAAATTCATTATAAATAACGTCAGGTTGAGTAAATTATATCAGTTTTAATTTTTGGGTGAACTATGCCTTTTAATTTATATTGTCCTCAAATATTTTTTCTTTAAATGTAGATCTGAATACAGTTAAGCAAACTTAACTGCGATTCTGGTTTGAAGTGTGTTGAAAACAATTTGATGTTTGTGGCTGGTGCCTGTCTCTAAATGTGGAGCAGCGCTATCAGATTATGGTAATATCTACTATTATTGTGATGTAATCCTGATCACTGTCACTTACACTCAGTCAGATTATGCTGTATGGAAATGTGCTGCCAAAATCACACACACACACAAACTACACTACACCTCTAGGCCAACCTATGTTACACACAAAGCTCATTTTTGTTTTATTATTATATTATCATCCAACGTGATGTCATGAGAAAACAACACAGTCATATAGTATAGGATTAATTATTTAGTTTGGTTGCAAGTAGTGAGTGTATTTTGTTTTCTTATTGCTTTTGTGTCACTGCTGGAGTTATATTCAAACCAGTTGATATCAAAAACATAAGCAAGTTCATTAATAGTTACTCTAGAGTCGATTGATTGGTTTATTTTAGTTAAGTAGTTTTGGTTGTATTTGAAACATTATTAGTACTACCCGATCTCACTGAGGTAAATAAAAATTAAGACCTATGTTATTGATATGCAAAAATGAACTGGTATGCCAGCGTTTCCCAACCCTAGTTCTCGTGCCCATACGAAGTGTGCAAAGCAGTTGGGTATAGCGAGGACTGGGATTGGGAAACGCTGTGCTACGTGATGGGTAGGATTAGGGTTGTGGGGTAGATGCGCATCATATGTACACGAAGACTGCGTACCATATGCATGCCAACAGATTTTGTACCATATCAACCTAAAACTGCATTTTATATGCACGCCAAACACGCGTGTGTCATATATACGCCAAAGTACGGTGGCCGAGAGAACTCAATGCGCTGCAACTTAAGAAAACACATGCAAATAGAGAAAACACCAGCGCATTAAGAAAACATTTTCATCAAGTTGACAACACAAGTGCTGCCAACCTCACAACACATGCAAACTAAGAAACACGCTGCATATTGTGCGGACCACAACATAAATGTTTCGAGGGGACCCAAAAAAGTGACGGACCAGCTGCAATATGGGCCTGATGCACAAGATGGCGCCGGTGAGCTTCGGCTCGCATTTACTGCGAGGGAAACTTGCATACGAAACTTGGCTAATTAATGTTTTTAAAATTTGGTATTTGGTATTTCGGATTTGGTATATCAAAGACAAGAGAAAACATCCTCCCTACATTATTGCGTACCTCTGTGTGAAAATTCATCAAGATACAACGCGGAGAACGCCTTTCTTCTTTCGATTATGCATTCAATACTGTACATTTACAAAAGCTGATTTTGTTCTGACTGCTGTTTATACGATTGTACCTGTCAAACGGATGAAATTCTGCATTTGTGTTTTATTATTGGATAACATAACTATAACTGCACAATTTCACATAATGTAGCCTATGGTAAATTTGCATTAAGTAAAAGATCGGTGTTTGCATTTGCCTGTGTGTATTTTTTATATTCATATTTATCTTGTTGGTGAACTGAAAAGCAAGTTTGTTTGTTTTTTGTTTATTTTAACACCCTGCTTGAATAATTTCTTTGTCTTTTGGATATTATTAGCCTAATAATAAAGCCTAATTCCACAATTAACTGTGAAACGTTATTATATAAGACTTATAGGCTTAATTTTATATCCTTAGCTAAATATAATTTCAAGGTTAGTGAAAATAAATCGGTAGTGCTTCATTAATTGTCAAAATAAATTGCAGAATAATCCCAGCGAATGCAAATTTTAGCGGGTCCGTCACTTTTTTGGTTCCCCTTGAAACATTTTCGTTGTGTTCCGCGCAATATGCAGCGCGTTTCTTAGTTTGCATGTGTTGTAAGGATTTGTAGTGCATTTCTTCATTTACACGTGTTGTGAGGATTTGGCAGCACTTGTGTTATCAACTTGATGAAAATGTTTTCTTAATGTGCTGGTGTTTTCTCTATTTGTTCTCTTAAATTGCAGCTCTCTCGGCCACCGTACCAAAGTCCATTTTTGCGTATCAATACCACGAGTTTTCAGTTTTATTTGGCATACTATTTATTCGCATTTTCATGATACCATTAGTAACAAATAATTCCAGTTTGAATTGTGAGTTTGAGCGTGACAAATTTTTAAAAAGAATTTGCTGTCAGTAATTTGTTATCAACTGAAATCATAACTAACTTCACTGAAAGTGCATACATAGCCCAGCAGGCACACAATGTCGTAAGACGTTGATATTTGGTTTCATTTCGGTTGCGACGTCAGGTGACCAAAATTCAATGTAAATTCAAAGTGTAATGTCAATGTTTAATTGATGTTTAATACCGACATCAACTGACGTTGATATTTTGTTGTTTTTAGGTTGTGTAACTAAATTCCAATGTTAAGTCAACGTCAAATACTGACGTCAACCTAATTTTCATCTTCAACCAAAATGCAATGTCTGTCTGATGTCATGTCCAACGTCAACCTGACAATATATTGACGTCCAGTGCCTAGTCGGAGTCTACGTACATAATTTATGTAGTAACAAAATTGCAAGGGTTTTGTTTGTTTGTTTGTTTGTTTGTTTTAGTGCTGTTGTGATTCTTATCATGGCATTTACATTTGTTGACGTCAACTGTATTGAATACAATTCTATCAGCACAACAAAAGCGATGAGGCAAAACACACTACACTAAATAAATAATACTTCTACAGTATATGACTATGCTGTTTTCATTTGATTGTCCAGTACATCAGACATTTCAACCACTGTGTGCTCATCATTTATCCGTTTTGTCCATGTGAGTGTTTGATAAAGCTTTGATTGTCATTATCACACTTTGTTTCCATTCCGTGACAAATCTCTTATTGTCTCTTTCTCTTTCAGTGTGGATTGGATGAGCGTTTTTCCGATGAGCAGTTGGTAAATCTGTCAGTGCGAGAGCTGAACAGACATTTGCGTGGGGTAAGCAAAGATGAGGTGGTCCGTTTGAAACAGAAAAGACGGACGCTGAAGAACCGCGGTTATGCCCAGTCCTGCCGTTACAAACGACTCCAGCACCGGCACGCCCTTGAGTCCGAGAAACACATCCTCACACAGCAGGTACACTACACACACACATTAAGCACTACAATATTACAGAAATTAGACAAATACAATCACAAACAACAAAAGTCAATTACAACCAGTTTTGGGGAAAGCTGCTAAAGGTAATGCATTACAATATTGTGTTAACTCACTATAAAAGTAACTTTAAAGTAACATAAAGTAATACAAGGTCAGCATTGGTTAATACAATTTTCAAGACTTTATTTGGCTAAATTGTAAAGTCACAATGACATCTTAATGGAATCTTGCCTTTATTTTAAATAGTTTCTCTCTCTGTATATATTTATTTTCATAATCTTTAATCAAAAACATTCAAATCAAAAACAAAATCAAGTGCCATCCTTCACTTTTTTCTCATTAAAGAAGCTGTTTCATTCAGATATGTATAAGAAAAGATGATCACTATTTTCATTAGAAAGCTAATATGATTTTAGTATTTAAAGTAATTTCTCTCTGTTCTGGTACCTCTAGCTGGAGCAGCTGCAGTGTGAGCTGTCTCGCGTGTTGAGAGAGCGAGACACATACAAAGCTCGATACGAGAAGCTCATCAGTTCAACCGAGACTCAGCCTTCCCACCCCAGCACCTCGCCTTCTCCTACTCCTCCGGATTACTTTTTGTGACAAAATGAACATTGTACAGAAGAGAATTGAAGGAGAGCTGATTATTGTGATGGGTGAAAGTAATTCAAAAGAGCTGTGACTACAACTCAACTTAAAATAAGCTAATAAACCAAAGCGGGTTGTTTGTGAGGTGGACCTGGATTGTGACATATTGGCGTCATGCTACTGCTGATGGGATTGCTTTTTTGCCCATTGTGAGCTTGTGTAGCACCGACATGATTTCATTAGCATTCATAGGTTTTCATACACAAAAGAGTTCTGGCAGATTTGGATAGACACAGAAATGTACAGAATCAAAGTAATGACAGCATTTAAACCAAAGGATTTTACGTATTTATACCACTCTGAGGATCATAAACTATTGAATTAAAGAAATGAATAGGTGGATTTTATTGTTTTTATAATAAATAAGATTTATTAAATATTTTGCCTATTTATTTATTTGTTTAACACATTCACAGTTTTTGAAACTATATTGGTTTTATTTTATTCTGTACAAATCAATAAATAAGTAATATTTTATATCTTATGATGATTCAACCAGAGAAAGCCTACATATGATTTAAAGGGAAAATTTTTGTCATCATTTAATCACTGTTGATCTAAACCTGTATAAATTTCTTTCTTTGGCTGTATGTCCACATTCTTCAAAATATCTTATTTTGTGTAAAAGAACGAAATTCACACAGGTTTAAAATAATATCAGGGTGTGTAAATAATGACAGAATTCCCATTTTTGCTAAACTGCTCCTTTTAATGCTTCAGGTTACTTTTATTAGGCCCATGCAGAGTTCATTTATGAATACATTTGACATGAAAAATGATTTTCCATCATTTACCGGTATGTAAAAACCAAACTGGTATTCTCCATTGTTAGAGATAAAACTGGTGAACCTATGTAAAAACATTAATATTTCAATTGCTGTTATTATTAATATTGTACCGTTTTAGTGTCTAAACATACAAAAAAAAGTATGTGTGCACATTTTCTGCTAATACCTATGAATACGAATGAGATCACCCATGGTAGCACAAAAGGCTTGCCATCTCATTGTGTTGAGCTATTTGTCATGATGAGTTTAGTTCTTACCAGAGTTTCATTAGCACATGTATTTGGCATTCACCAAAATGACTGTTAGAGATATAAATCTATGAAGAACTGCTGACTTTTTGAGCAAGAATGCAACACATGTAGAATCTATGATTATGTGTATAAGCCATCTGTGTGATATTTTTATAGTAGCTACTGCAACTCACCGAAAAACAATGCAATCAACAATCAAACACAAACCAAGTGAAAATCATTACATAACTTTGAGTGACTGTGTCTTTGGAAGTTACATTATATGATTAAGTTAAGGGTGTAATTTAACTGTGACATCAAATTCATTTAGCAATTCACAGAGCTGGTCACTGTGGGTGTTAGTAGACGCCTATTTAGACTCATATTTTCTAGAGGGTTTACTTGGCTCGCCATAGGTTCATAAATTATAATTTATCTGGCTATTTTCACTATTTATTCACAGTATTTATTCATTGTTTGTAATGTGATAATTGTGTTCATTTGATAGTGTGTATTAATTTCATTAATATTTTGTAGAAGGGTAAAAATATTATATGACAGATTATATTGATTATGCTCGGTTTGTAGTGGTTTCTTATGAAATAAACATACTTTTACCAATAATGATTTCCAATAATTATTTATACTTTTTTGTTTTTTCCCCTGTTTGACCAAGACATGACCATTTTATACCCTGTTGGGGCTTCTTTTAGAAATAGAAGTCCTTTAAAGAAATAGTTCACCCCAAAATAAAAATTTACTCAGGCCATCAAAGATGTAAATGAGTTTGTTTCTCCATCTAAAGAGATGCACATAAATAAACATTGCATCACTTGAATGCATCACTGCCATGAATGGTTACCATCAGAATGACAAACAGCTGATAAAAAACATCACGTTAATCCACACCACTCCAGTCCATCATTTAACATCTTTTGAAGTGAAAAGCTGTGTGGTTGTAAGAAACTAATTCATCGTTAGAGCCTGTTGTCCTCCCTCTTTGAATAGAGGTGAGGTGTGCAAGTCACAACATCAAGCTACTGGGGTGCCTCAGGGCTCAGGTCTTGGACCACTTCTCTTCTCTGTCAACATGGCATCACTAGGTTCTGTAATTCATAAACGTGACTTGTCATATCACTGCTATGCTGATGACACTTTACCTCTCATTCCTGTCTGTTGATCCAATGATAGCTGCTCACATCTCAGCTTGTCTAACAGACATTTCTTGCTGAACGAAAAACCATCATCTTCAACTCAACCTTGCCAAGGCAGAACTGTTTGTTCAAGCTCTAGTTCTTTCATATTTTGCAACACCCTCTGAGCAAATCTTCCAGACAGCTCTATTAAACCTCAAGAATGCGACGAGCAGTCTTTAACCAGCTAAAAACTTCTGTTCATCTGTTTGCAATAGCTGGCTACCAATAGCCACTCACATAAAATTCAAGGCATTAATTCTTGCCTACAAAACCATGGCTCTTCACCCCTTTTGCCTAAAAACACTAATATCAGAAACTTACGTTCTGCAAATGAACGGTGCATTGACGTGCCATCCTAAACAGGTACAAAACCACTTTTTGACTGACTTTTACCTTAACTGTTACCTGCTGGTGGAATGACCTTCCCAACACACACAGTCTTACGACCAATTTCTACATATTTTACGAGGTGGTTAATTCATGATAATTTGTTGGGGTTAGGTGTAGGTCATTCGTACAAATTCATACGATTTGGCAACTCATAAAAAATCGTATGAATTCGTACGAGTGAGGCCATACGAATTTGTACAAATTAGACACCTCGTACAATATGTACAAACTGAGGCTGTCCCAACTCAATCCGAGGATCCATCTTCAAGAAACAGCTAAAGACAAATCTCTTCTATTTTCACTCTTCTATTTTCACTTAAGTACTATTTTTTTAAGATGTGAACTTAAGAACTTAAGAAGTGAACTTCAGCAGTGAACAAGCTATAACTTGACGTTTCATAAGAAAAACTACTCAAAACAAACTCAGCACTACTGTGTTTTCTGTGTTATATTACGCCATGTGTCCAAAAACCTCTTAAAGAGGTGCTCTTAACCTTCTTAAAGAGACAGTAATCAGATTAACCAGGGACACAACATGTATACACTAAGAAATACAGTATCAAAGTCAAACTAATTTAATAAAAATGAATATATAAGAAAATAAGCACTTTAGGGGGGGAAATACTAAATAAAACTATTTTTGGCAAGCAAGATGATTAAAACCACTGTTTTTTTTTTTACTCTGAGCAATTCAATACGAACGAACCACGAGACTAGCCAAGAACACACTAATATCATGATTTCAAGTTTTGCAATGATATATTCTATCATGTAAAACATAGTTTTAGTTGGCCTCAGTTTTTGAAAGCTTTATTTCCTGTCCATCTCTTTCGTTTTAAATGTGTCTCTGTGATTGTTTCTTTTCCACCGCTCTCTCTTTGTGTCTCTCTGTGAATCTGGCCCTGGATGAGAGTTGTTTAGGATGAGCTCACGTTTGTCCCTCCTCCCTCTTTCTCTCTTTCTGTCTCTCTCGCTCTCTCTCTCGGCAGAGCACAAAGCCACGGGGATTATGGGTATAATAGAGCGCGGGCCGCTCTCTGCCGGGCCTCATTGTCTATGAGAGGGGCACTATTGTGGACAGGACTCACCCCACGGCTGTGCCATACACACATTTCTAAACAACCACTCACAAAACACACAAACACAATTTTCCCAAAATTACGTATACAATAATAATCGATAGCAAAATCTATCATTAGAAAGCTTACAATAGCTTGTATGCTGTCCAGAAAAAAAGGTACAAAGCTGTCACTGGGGAGGTAGACCTGAGGTACAAAAGCTAAAAGGTACACTTTTTGCACCAAATTGCCCCCAAAATGGTACATATTAGTTAAGTTTAAGGTACATATTAGTTCTTTAAAAGTGCATTTTATCTAAAGAGTACCAGCCAGTGATAGCTTCGTGCTTTTTTTTTTTTTTTTTTTTTTGATAGTGTAGATAGCAAAATATTGTGGAATTTATTTCCATTTCGGCCTCTAATCAAACTGAATGTTTTATGATTTTGGAAAAAAGTAAAATGAACATAAAAGAAAAAAAGAGATATTTAAGAGTGCACATATCTGGGTAACTTGTCAAATTAGTTAACATATTTGCTCTAAAGATCTTCTTTTCATAATGTAAGATGTTTTGATTGTTTAATTTGTTAATTGATTTAACAGTCTTAATGAAAATTAATAGAAATATTTCATAATTTCAAGGGGTTTTATTTTAGAATTTCATCAAATTATTAAATTATCAAAGCAGTTGACAAGGAAATCTGACCCTTTGTGCATCTGGGATATTTCTTATTTACACATACAATTTTAGAATAATAAGAGATGTTGCAACTTAAGATATGGTATGATATCTTAATCCTCACACAGTATGGATGACACTCCTGTTAAAATATGATTTGAGTTGTTCTCTGCTGCCCCCTACTGTTAATGTTGATCATTGCTTAAACTGCACCTGGTTTTATTTGACAGATTTTATTTGTGCTCATTCTTTATCATTCATTTTATTTTATTCTTTATTATTTATTTAAATTATCAATAACTATGTAAAGAAATACATTTATATCCAACTTAGAAGTCAAGAAAATATTTCAATCATAGCTTACTTGGGATTTCTCTCCTGTTATTATCTGTTGGAAAAATATAATAAAATGCATTTATTAACACAATTAAATGTTATTTTTAAATGTATACTTTTATTTAAAAGGGTCTTATTAAATTAATCTAAAATAACAAGTACTTATAATATTACAAAAGATTTCTGTAAAACGGACGCTGTTCTTCAAACTTTCTGTTTATGAAATGATAAGAATAAATGGTTGAAGTGACAATAAAGCTTCTTTGACTAATTCTCCAAAGATGTTAAATAAGTTTACAATTGCTCCATTTAAACACTAATAATAGGTCTTCTCTCACCTCCAGCCCTCGGGTCACAGATGCTCTTTATGACCATTACACCAAGATCTGCCTGCATTTAAGACATCTGGATGAAGTATTGGGAGTTATATAACTATATTAATCTTTTTATTATTTTAACTGTGCTGAGATGTCTTCATTAATTGATTTTTGAGGGCAGCATAGATACATCATTAGTAAATCCAACAATTTTTGAGAATTTTGCTGTCGTTTGTATCTTGTTTTCTGCTCTAACTCATTGTAGGTGCAACAAGGGAGGGTTTTAGTAATGTCATGAAATATTTTTTCTTCCTTTTTTAAAGGAGCCATTCTTAGTGTGAAGAACATTTTAAAAATCTTAAGAACCTTTTTTCCTCCCACTATAAAGAACTTTCCGGAAAGGTTTTGCAGACGTTAAAGGAAACACCTTCATGGAACCACTGATAGAAATAAAGACTTATTACTTTTGTTGATTTGTATCAAATGAACAAAGATTGCATGCCCATTTATTTGTCCAACTTTATGACCTGTAAAATGATCTTGCTATTGATGCGCTTTCTTTTTCTTCTCTTTAAATGCTTTTTAAACATAATAACCATATTTATTAAATAATAATCCAGTCTTTACTCTTTAACATGTTAATTGTACTTTTAATGTGCAGTGTACACAGAACCAGATTTTTTAAAAGAAAGTATTTTAGATGAAAAAAAATATGAATTTTAGAAAATGTTGCATCCCAAATCATAGCTGGGTAATAATCAAGACATATGCACAGAAGCACTAGCAAATACATTACATTAACGACATTTTACTAATAATATTGCACAAAAGTCTTAGCGGAAGTGACTCACTTCATGCTGCAGAATAATGCACTTTTTTTTTGCCGCTGTGAGTTTCACAAAATGTCTTAAAATCCCATGTTTTACTCAATGCATTTAAGTTTCTTACCCTGCTTTCTCAGATTAACGTTAATTATCTTTGTGAGTTATTACGCTTTTATCACCGCAGTCAGACGACTATTTTTCTTTTTTTTCTTCTTCTTTTTTACTTTGGTCCTGTTTTCAGCGGAATTTCTGCTCATTTGGACTGCTTAAGATGGATTGAAAAACACAAGGCGACATAGACTAAGTTGAGCAAAATCGGAATAAGAACTCATGAATTCAAATGTGAAATATTAAAGTGTTTTACGCGTTGAAGTGACAGGAGTCTCTTAAGTGCAGTGCGCGAGATTAAACTCGTTTGAAGGGATGGACCAATATGAATCATAAAAAGAGTCTATTTATTGAAGGTAAGACACGAGCTTTGTGTATTTGTGTCAATTTGTTGTTTTTGTTGTGTTGTAATGTACTGTTTGTCTCATGTTGGGCTGCAAATATATTTTCCCCGTCAGATTTCATCGCGTGCGCGTTAGCGCATGTGCTAACCGAGCAGCTGCACGCAAGCTGCAAAAATATGAACGTCTGAGTTGATTAAACAATAAATATAATTCGATTAAAGTGCATTGTATTACATATGTGTAGTGTAAAGGTCTGTCCCCTTGCCGAGGTAATTGTTACAGTGTATAGATGCTAAAACAGACCGAGGCCTGTCGCTATGCGCCGATATAAACAAACTTCTTTAATCATTGAATTAAAATAGAATACTTTAAATCAGCGTAAATTTACTCATTCTAGCCTGTCATCAACAATTAACAAGACTGTGTCTATGCATTCATCACCGCCGTCTTTACATTTCTTAACTGTGTTTCTCACTGATTCAACGTGGGCCCTTCAACCTTATGCAGTAATAACGTTAATATATGCATTAAAATGTTATTTTTCTCTCAGATGCGAATGGCTGATCTCCTGTTTTCCTGTTTTCCTTCGTAATGCCATTAAAATACATAAAATACATTATGTTGACTACACTTGCATAATATTCCACTGCAAATGTGATCAAATATGTTAATATGTTTCTAATTTCTGTTTTATTAAGAAAAAGGGTGACCTTTGACAAAGCTTTTTCTGAAGAGGGGTTTTAAAAAATAGTTTTAGGTCGAGCTTTCAGCGCTTTATTTTGCAGATAGATGGATCTGAAATTAGAATGATAGAAATTTTGTTAGCGTTGATGGAAAAAAATGCTTTTGTTCACCAGTGTAGCATTTAACTGAACAAAAATAAGTAATAGTGTAACTTATATTTGACAGAAATAATACGTTTTCCATTTTCAGAGATCTTTTCTGCAATCTTTTCTGTGTCTAAGGATTGTCTGATTTGTTCAGAAACAGGGACTTAAATCGTTAAAGTGTTGCATTTTCTTGGTTTGGTTCACTTTCAAAGTAACATTTCAGAATGTACCAAAATGTGTTTATGCAAGTGTGAGCAAAACTGTCATCTCATTGGTCAGAGTACGACTTTGTTCCTCATGGCATCATCCATCGAAAAGTTAGCTTAGCTGGCTGATTGTAAATGTAGCCATCATTCCCAAAGGTAAATTTTTGTATAATTTACCAGTTGAAATGCACCTGTTTCGGAGAAGGGCGATTACACAGATGATCACGGGCTAATTATTTTGGCACAGTTGCTTTGTTCGTATTTCAGAATAATTTCTTATTCAGCTGTTTTCTAAAGGTGATGATAAATTTATTCCTTTTGCTATTATTTGTTTAACAGCCGTGTTCTGATACGTTTGTTCTAATGTGTTTGATAGCTCTGGATAAATGTGAGGACAGGAGAGATGGAGGCTTTAAGCAGACCTGGAGGTGTTCTCTCTCAGATGATAGTGAAGACGACAGCAGACATGAGTAAGGTCATTTAGCACAGAACAGCTTACAGCCCACTCAGTCATCTCTGCATGAATGCTTCCTGCACGCTTAAAGCTGCTTTGAGTCAATGTTATTATTACGCTTTACAGAAACATCAAGGCCAAATAGAAGGCAAAGAAATACTGAAGTCAAATGTGTCTGAAGTTCACATGTAAGCATTCCCACTCAAGGTCATGGTCAGTCTGCATGACGTAGTTTTCCTCATCAGCACAAGGGTTCAAATACAGATATTAAATGAATGTGCACTTTCCTAACAGTAAAAGCATACAGTGACCAGAAAAACGCTCCATTCAATATATGATATGAAGTAGACTTGGAATATAGTAATGTGACAGGATTCTTGTGGGGCAGGGGATTCGAATCAAACACTCCTGACAAGTCAAACAAAATGTGATATATAATGCATTTTTCCATTGTTTTTGTATGTAAATACTTTCTAGTCAAGCAGAGCTGGTAAGTAACTGATTACATGTGATCTGGATTACGTAATCACTCAGATTTCAAAAATTACGTATTTGTAGATTAAATTACATTTTAAAATACTCAGAATCAGACTACAGTTAAGTGTTTATTGAATATATATTGATTATATATTCACTCAGTAGCAATAAATGATTCATAATTCTACCAAATTTTTCTTTTTCATCTTTTCTTTTTTTCTTTCTAAAATAAACGATTGCTTATATACATTCATAAAGTCTTCCAGTTTTGTGAACATTCATAGAAAGACCAGTCATCACTGGTATAACTGATATAATTACACAGAAATTACACAGCACAGCATTTGACCACTGGATTTGCAAAAATCATTACAGTTTTAACAAGTGTTTTCTTTGCATTTCAGCATTGCATCAACTGCTGATGGACACATTTATTTGTATTTGAATCATCACTCATTTGGTTATATATTACTATGTCTTTTGAAAGATTTTGTCTTTTGTTTAATTTACATTTAATGCAGGGCAGAATTTCATTAACCTAATATTTTTGCTTTAAGTACCCTTGAGATTAAAAAAAAGTATTTTAATAATTAGGTATCATATTTGCATGTTCAAGGTTTTCGTACATTGGTTAATATTTACATGACATGCAGGTAAACTAAAATATTTTTAGTTTTTAGTAAGTGTTTTGATGGATGTTATTTTAAAATAATTTATTTTAATTTGACATTTTTATAATTTAATTCGGACTATTTGCTTTTCATTAACTCTCAAATACCCCGCAGTTCCTTTAAGAAACCTCAGTTTGGGAATCCTTGATAATTGCCTAATATTTAATTCACTTTATGTTGTCAATAACAATGAATGGAATATAATTTATTTTTCTATTCTATTACCATATTTTAATCAATGTTATAAATGAGTTTGGTCCAAAAAAAGTGGTCTGATTATGTCAACTGGATTGTGTGATGGATTACATTACTAACTACAGTTTTTGTCATGTAATTTGGAATAAGTAACAGATTACAATTTGTAAGTGATCTATCCAGCTCTGTAGACAGGTATCTTAGACCATCTTTTTCAGTGTCTCACACATGGCAAATCATCTAAAAATGCAGCTTTCACCTTTTAAAAAACACTTCATGAGACCTTGCGTTCCAGCTGGCTATGTGTGTCTGCTTTTTCAAAGCAAGTACGTGTTCTGAGTAAATGGCCCCTAAATGTGTCTCTGTTGTTTTCCTCTAGCGCCGCCCTTGTGACCATGGAGCGAGTGAGTGGCCAGCAGGAGCTTTCCTCTGAGGGAATGAAGGTATCCACAATCTTTCTATCCTTCTCATGTGATCCGTTATCTTTAATTTTCTTTATCTGTCAGCTCCGGTCCTCTCAGTATCTCTTTCCTGATTCACCTTGGGTCTGTCTGTTTTTGCCCACTGTTGGTGTATAACAGGCTTGCATAATAATTATGATGTGGGTGCTCTTCTCAAACTGTCATATCTTATCACACAAAATCACGATCCATGATCTGAATTGTGATCTTCCCAATTCCCAATCTTCCCAAGACTGGAGCAATCCTATGACTTATGTGTTTGAACAATTTAAAAAATAGTGCTGTCAAACAATTAATTATAATTTAATTTCATCCAGAATAAAAGTTTTTGTTTACGTAAAATATGTGTATCCTAGGGGGCGAATATGAAGAGTTTGATCAATGTTCAATATAATGTTAGATGGAAGAAGCAGAACAAAACAGTGTGACTCATTTGAAGCGCTCCACACATACTCTTTATCTGCTCAGTTCAAAGTTTGAACAGCAGCACAGCGGTTGCCAGATCACTAGAGCAGATGCATTTATGGATACTCACTCTCGGTTACATAAGCAGTAAACAACGCTGAAATATTCAGTGTGAAATGCTTGAACACTAATTTAAACTAGTTTACAGCCAGATGAAATGACACTGATAAACAGCAGAAATACTGTGTGTAACGATACACTCAAGAGACTTCAGTCTACAAATTGGCATCATCAACTGATATGAGGAAAAAAAAAAAAAAAGTATTTTTTGTTTTTAAGCCATATCGCCTAGCCCTAGTCTGAAGCACAAATTTATCTAATCTGTCTCTGGAGCACTAGTCCAGTTCGAATAGGGTTTAAGACTTCAGTCTGTTATACTGCAAGTTAAGCTTTCTATAGTAGGGATGCACCGATACCACTTTTTTGGAAAACGAGTACGAGTACTTGCATTTCAGTACTCGCCGATACCGAGTACTTAATAAAAACATGATTTAAATTTACAGGTAACAGCTTTAGTCATATAATTTTACAAAAAAAACAAGGGACTAGTTTGGAATTAAGAACATTTATTTAAAATGAAAAGCATGTTGTATGCAGCATATTACAGAATAAATAATTATAAAAATATCCTCCTCTATCCACTGGGAGGTTAGGCTAATTAACAACACGGGGCTAACACTGCTTGTCCAAATATCCGTGGTAAAACTAAACGCAGAGGAGGCTTGCAGTAGGCTGTGGATATGTTGTAGTTTAGGCAGCTCTGTGTCAGTCATGTAGCGGCGGCTTGGGACATCATATCTGGGCTCCAGAACATGGAGGAGACGCAGGAATCCCACATTTTCTACCTCCGAGAGTGGCTGGTCACTCAATGCAATGTACTCGATAATTGCCTGTGTTATTTTCACAGCACGTG
>JAUMHE010000075.1:789276-802318 GCA_032359235.1 Enteromius mattozi
ACTGTAAACAACATAACAAACATTGCAATAGTTTTGAAGAAAAAATCTGCCTTTTCATTAAACCAGAGAAAAACTTAAAATAACCATGATGCAGTCTCCATGCTACAATAATGATAGAAGCAAGGCTTTCCTCAGGTTTTAAGTACAATATTACTAATATATCTGTGTCCCCTTCCAAAACTTGCTCACAAGGAATTTTATGTTTATTGTCCCCCCCTACTGTTAAATGAAATTTACGCCCATGGCTGCTTGCAAGTACCAGGTTGTGCCTCCTTCATCTTCAGAACTGCCTTATTTCTTCATGGCATAGATTCAGCAACAGATTCATAAGAGATTTTATGTTGTTCTTATTGACATGATAGTAGGGCTGTCACTGGTGATTATTTTGGTGATCAAGTAGTCAGTCAAATATTCTGACTATATTAATCTAATTTTTTGTACTAAAGAAACAATTGTTTCAATCAGTGTGGAAGTATTTGACTGGCTATAAAAATAGTAGTTTTCATAGCCTTCAGTTTCTTTAATTGTTTAGGAGTCACTGGGCAGTATATATAATTTTATATATAATAAAATCTGTTAGTTTTTTTTATATGATTTCATTGAGGAAATAACATTATAATTCATTATAATAATTGTTAGTTGTGGTTCTAACATTTTGTCCTTCTACAGCTCTCAAATATAATTCGTGCTGCTACATATGAAAGTTTTGACATCATGAAAATGATTATTTATGGGATGTTATGATAATCACGGAATTCACAAAAGGAGGAACAAAGTCAATATTCAATGTGCCTTTTGCTAACTTATGGCTGTCATACTAACGATTTATATCTTTCAGCAAACCCAAGCATGAAAAGAAGAGCATACAACTCAACATACAATAAATGCTACTAATAATATTAACCATCACAACATAAGTAGACATTTTTATGAATATTCTTGTACTGGTTAATTGTGACTATAGTGAGTTAAAAAGCATTTTTTTTTTTATCCGGCTTAACCACAAACTGAGGGATATGAGATGAGAGCAGTGATCCTGATTGTGTTTGCGCGTTTTGATGAAATGCAGTTGTGCTGTCCAGCGATGAGGATGAAGACAGTGATGATGTCAGCAGCAGTGGGACCGGTAACCGTCTGGACAGTGTGTCTCCGCGGCCCGCCGACTCTGCCCACTCATCTCCCGCTCCCTCCGGTGGTCGGGTGGAGGCAGCTGTTAAAGCAGCTGGCGAACACGAGGACCCAAGCAGTGACTTTTTCACACAGAC
Source organism: Enteromius mattozi (assembly GCA_032359235.1). Taxonomy (NCBI): domain Eukaryota; kingdom Metazoa; phylum Chordata; class Actinopteri; order Cypriniformes; family Cyprinidae; genus Enteromius; species Enteromius mattozi. Next base: position 790,542 of record JAUMHE010000075.1, read on the forward strand.
AAGCCAGAGAAACCTGCTGCCCAGAAGGAAAAACATGAGAGATGCAGTAAGAAGTGTTAAGTATTTCTTTGTTTTAATGCTGCATTTTGGTCCAGTAAAATCAGGGCTCAGTATTTCAAATTTATACTTTCCCTGCCAAAATTTCAGACCAGTTTCAGTTTTTTTGTTTTGTTTTTGTTTTTTAATGTTTTTTCAAACGTGATATATCAGCAATTTGCATTAATTTACAATATTTTTTTTACTCAAAAAATGAAATCTTTTTAAAAGGGTGAATGTGTTCACTAGGTAATTTCTTGTATTTAGAGTGTGTATATATAATTATATTATTATAATATTATATCATAAACCTGTGAAAAACTTGTATTAATTATATATGGCAGATAGAATGGGATAAATGTCATGAAAATAAGTTATATGAATGTATGACCAAGTTGTTTTTGCAAGGTGTCTTTTAGGTCATACAACATTTACATATGGATATTTATTAAAAGGTGAAGAACAACCATCATGCCTTACTTTCCAAGCTAAAGTGAAACATGTGAACCATATTTTATTGCATTGTACTGTTTTTAATGTAAATCAACAACAATTTTATTCAGAGGTGACTGATTTATTTAAAAATGTATCACCTGAATGTATTTTAGAGTTTTTGTCAAGTTTATGTATAAATTATACAAGGTATACAATTAACAGGTTATAAAAAGCCATTTATTTTTATAGCCTTTTGTTCATTGTGTACCATGTATAATTTATTGAGATATTGCAATGAAAATTGCCTTAATACTGGCATGGTGTTAAAAAGTGAATCAATTAATAAAGGATATATATATAATTTATTTTTCTCATGTAGTTTGGGAACACTGTGTGTGAAGATCCATCTCCTAAGAAGAGGAAAATGGGTCCGATGATAAAGCTGAGCAGTATTATTCTGGACTGCAGGAGCGTAAGGATAGGCACCCTGCGCAGGATGGTCACCAAACCTGTTGTGGTGAGATCAACTAAAAACCTGATTCATATCACCTGCAGGGTCTGAAAGTGAAATTTTAATACCCATTTCATAAAAAAAATGATATAGTTCACTGGATGTATGCTGTAATTGTTCACCTAAATTAAGAGTCCGACCAATGGTGGTTTTTAGAGATCTGTCTAATTTTAAGTAATCTCTCTTATATACAGATAATTCAGACTATTTGTTTTTAAAATTAATATGAAAGAAATCAATGTAAAATAGTGCAGAACAGGGCTTTTCAAACTTGGTTGTGGAGGGCCGATGTCCTGCAGAGTTTAGCTCCAACTTGCCTCAACACACCTACCTGCATGGAAGGATCTAACATGCTTGATTAGCTGCTTCAGGTGTGTTTAATTGGGGTTGGAGCTAAACTCTGCAGGACACTGGTCCTCCAGGACCGAGTTTGGACAGCCCTGGTGCAGAACCTTATTAGAATATTAAAAATAATGATCTGAAAATAGGTAAGTAAAAAAAAAAATAAAAATACGGCATTCATAGCCATTGCAAACTATTGCTGTTAAGATTTTTTTTTCTGATGACCTTCTGCTTTCTGTTTGAGATCATCTGTAAAACCAGTATGTGAGTCAACCTCTAACGTAAATGTACGTTAAATTTAGTGTTTGTGTTCTTTGTGAGAATTTTGTTATTTATTGTGGGGGTTTTTTCTTCTAGTTTACAGTGGAAAACATACAGCTGGAGACGGAAGGTAAGATGCTGCTTAAAGTAGAAAGCAATGTTACATGTGGCCCATTTTGTGTAAAATAAGACTATTGAGTTGTTGTTTGTTTATGGTGTGATCGAAGGTCCTGATATGAATGTGTTGGAGAGTGTTTTCTTGCGGTCGTCGGAGCTGACCAGATGTGAGTGGTGCACAGTCAGGAAACTGCCGGTCCTGTTTCTGCAGACCACTGAGGAAGAGTGCCAGCGATTACAGACTCAGCTGCAGATGTCTCAAGATGAGGGAGGAATATGGTACAACTGCAGTGGCAACAGTGAGTATCAGAACGTCTTGTTACGCTCTGTCTCCTTAAAAGCAAAGTGTGCCATTTCTGCGCTACTAGCAGAATTACCAAAATCACATAGCAGAATAACAAAAATAAAGCATGTTTTTAAACAACCTTTGAAAACGCCCCTTATGCAATAATCATGTCCTTATGATTATTCTTATTTATAATATATCTTTTGACATTAAAAAAAATCTTACAAACTTGATTTAAATGATGAAAACGTGGATGGAATCATGGAATTTACTGAAAAACATCCCAAAAGGCTATTTTAAGAATAAATTTAAGTTGTTTTATGCATTCAGATAACTACACATGCTTAAACATAGCATTTGGTAACAATAATGAGTGCACATATTTTTGGTGGAAAAATTAAAACATTTCATAGAGCCCTGAACATATCATTTTTGTTTGTACTAATGTAAGGCCCTATGCTTTTCATGATGTGGAAAATGTGTAGGGAATCATGAAATATAGTCATAGTCAAAGATGGATGTCACAGAATTTGCAGAATTTTGGATGAATAAATCAAAAGTAGGGTCAGTATAATTAAATGAGAATATGATATGGATTAGTGTCTGGAGAATGTTATGCCACAAAAATACTGTTTAAATATAGCAGATGTCCTGTGCATCTATGAATGAATGGCACAGAGCCGCAGACTCATGTTGTCATTTACTCTTAACTTAATTCTGAACTCTAAAAATTTCTGGGAAAAAAATAAAAATAAATTATTAATAATAGTATTTATGAAATACATTTAAAAAAAAAAAATGAAACGCATTTCTTAGGACCCTAGAATGTAATTTCTGTTAAACATTTAATGTGTACGTTTCATGTTTTTCTTGACTAATGGTATTAAATTTTACCATTTAAAAAAAAATAAAAAAAAATGGGGGGGGGGGAACGAAACCAGAATTTGAGGAAAAAAATTAATATAAAATGAATTTCATATGGCCCTACTGAGACCCCATTTACACTAGTGTGTTTTAGTTTTAAAACAGCGCTTTAGAATGAAAACGATCCGTATTTACGCTGCTGTTTCACTGCGTTTCAGAAACCTCTGTTTACGCTAAACCTAAATCACATGTCACATGCCTAGTTATGCACGTACAACCACAGATATGTATGTGTAGATTCCCTATTATTTAAATCACAGACACGTCTGCATGCTTGGAACGATCAAATGGGGAATCTACCAATGCATATCTATGGATACAACAGTGACAATGATGTTATTGTTTTCACATTTGTCAAGGATACGCAGAGTGAATGTGGGCAGCCACGCCATCATTTACCAAAGTCTCTGTTTTGCTCCGTTTACTATGAAACGTTTTCAAAATCTCAGTTTTCGAGGGTTGAAAATGCCGGAGTAGTGTAAATGATAGCAGTAACTGTCGCAAAACTTATGCATTTTAAAATTAATACGTACTAGTGTAAACAGGCCCTAATGCTCTTGGCTTCTTTTGGTTCTGTTGGTTATTTTATTGTATGTATTTGGACTTGATCTGACATCTTGCTCGTTTTCTTTTTCTGTTGATGCTCTGCAGATGATGAGAAGTATATTGTATTGATTTTCGACAATGGCCCCTCATTGCAAGAGCAGGTGATTCTGGAGGAAATCCTTGCTGAAATTGGCAGAAACAACAATCTGTCAGATTTCCCCAAGAAGATCAATTTTGATGAGGCCAACGTTCGACTGGTTGAGTACAATAAAGCCTCCAAAGAAAAAGACAAGGTGATTTATATTGTACTCAGTCATGTTAATTATGAATTGTGTGTTTTATTCACATGCATTAAAGGTGCCAGTATTTGTCCTTCACCTTAGGTTAAAGACGTGAGAGCTGTAGTATCAGCAACACCTTCATCTTCAACCCTGTCAGCCTCAGCATCCTTTTCGGTGGTGACTGTTACCGTGGCAACAGTCAATACAGCCCCAGCAGCCTCCATCACTTGTGCAGCAACAAGCGTCCAAACGCGCATATCTGCTCGGCTTCAGGAGTGCTGTGAAGAGGACGATGAGATGTCAGAGCTCCAGTCAACCTTCACCGGTCCTATCATAAAGTAAGACTCTGACAAAACACATCAGCTCTATCTTCATCTGTCATGTGGCACATTCGTTTACAGGTTTCTCTGATTTGGGACAGTGATTTTCTTATTTTCCTTTATGTTGTTGGGCACTATGTTCAGTTTTTTTTTCTTTTTTGACAGTTGTTCAAATTTTCACTTCCCACTTACTAAATTCTCTGGCTCCAACATTTAATTTTAATTTTAAAGTGACAGTATATAATGCAAGACCTTAAACCATTCAAATCTGATGAGAAGTGAAAGAGAATTAGATTCGCTGAACTTTATATATGACCCTGGATCACAAAACCTGTCATAAGTGTAAATCTTTTTAAATTGAGATTTATACATCATCTGGAAGCTGAATAAATAAGCATTCCATTGATTTGACGGTATTTGACCGATTAAAAAAAATCTAATTATTGATGGGGCCGATAGCCTTGTGGGCAGTGCGCCGACATACAGTGCCGTTGCACTTGGGTATCCGCTGTTCGAATCCCGACTCGAAGACCAGGCTTTCCGCAGGGTATTAAAAAGTCTTAAATTTAGTTTATCAAATTTAAGGCCTTAAAAATCTTAAATTGTACAAGAAAGTCTTAATTATGAGTTCAAGAGGTCTTCAATTTGGAGACGGAAAGAATTGCGATATGGCTGAATGCGATTAAAAGATAATGAAATTTAAATAAACATTAGTGCTCCAAGTCCAGAGTCCGGTGAGTCCGAATGAATCTGTTAACAAGTTAAACTAGTGCGCTTTCGAGTTCACGTTGTTTAAGATATGGGGGCAGAAAATGTATAGCCTATATTTATAATATTTCATATAGTAATATAACACGAGGAGTGCCGTTTTTCTTCTAAAAAATTATTTTAGGCTGTTTCGTTTCTGAATGAATTTATGTTTAAATGATTCAGTTCAATTGCAATGACTCACTTATTAACAGTGACATGCTGCCTCCTACTGGCGGTTTTAATTTTACATTTAAAATATCTAAATTTTTTAAACAAATTATTTCAAACATCAGTTTTCAACTTTTTACGTTTCAAATATCAAAACATTATTTATGCATTTGTAACTGCATTTGTAACATCTACATGCCAATTGAGATTCATTGCTGAGGTTAGTTTTGATACTGATTTCATTTGCTTGGTAATAGCAAAAATGCAAAAAAATATATTCAAAAGATGATGCACACTTTCAAAAGAAAGGCTTAAAGGTAAAAATGCCCAGAAAATTTACTGGAAAAAGATAAATTTCTGTCACTGTCACTGTTTCTATCACTGTGAACTGACCACACAGAATATGAAGAATATCAAAAAAATTCAGGAGTCAGCTGTCCATGGTAATCTCTTAAAGATATCAGCACAATAACACACTAATTTTTTTTTGTTTTTGTCAATATTGCACACTTGAGTGAAAACCTGCATCTGAATTGTAAATTATGTGTTTTACAGTAATTTTACAGTTTAATATGGTACTATAGACATTACCCTCCCCCGCTCATATGGTATTCATTTTATTTTTGCAGGTCTTAAAAAGTTTTAAATTTGAGCCTTAAAATCCTGCAGAAGCCCTGAAAATATTCCATAGGTGTATAAAATCCAAAAGATATGTTGAAGTTGTTGTTTTTTGTTGTTTCCTGTAGGTTGTTGGTTTACCCCCCGCCCCCTGCTAAAGGAGGAATCTCTGTAACCAACGAGGACCTCCTCTGTCTGAGTGACGGAGAGTTTCTCAACGACGTCATCATCGACTTCTATTTAAAGTCATTATCTTTATTTCAGTCAATATTAACTGTTGTGACCAAATAGTGTGTTTATAAAAAAAACTAAAAATAGTACACCTCATAAAAGTTCCTTTTTTTTTAAATCGTGTTCTGTGTGCTACTAGATATCTGTTTTTGGAGAAATTGAAGAAGGAAGATGCTGTCCGCAGTCACATGTTTAGCTCGTTCTTCTACAAGAGACTCAATCAGAGAGAACGGAGAAACGCAGTCGACACGTCCAACTTACCGTGAGTTCACACTATCATCTAAATATTCCTTGAAGCTCAGTTACTGTGCTGTTGTTTGGTGCTGAGATTAAGTTCAGATGTGACTTTCTGGTGTGTTGCAGCATACAGAAGAGGAAACACAACAGAGTGAAGACATGGACACGTCACGTGGATCTCTTCCAGAAAGACTTCATCTTCGTGCCCATCAATGAGTCGTAAGACACCGTTTATTTATCTCCATTTATCCATCAATTACATGAGGAGTTGGCCATAGCAGGAAGAATAAAGGGGTGGATGATATATATACGGCGGTAGGCCGGTAGAAATTTGTGTTAAGGAATTTCTTTAAAAAATTGTCTCACAACCCATACCATTTACAGTCTAACATTAATTCACAGCAATACAAATTAAACAATACACACACACATTGGCACACATCCAGCTTCAGTACAAATACTTAAAGTAAAAGTTCACCCAAAAATGAAAATTCTGTCATCATTTTCTCACCCTCAAGTAGTTCCAAATCTGTATGAATTTCAGGAAGATTTTTTTTAAAAAGTTTGTAACCAGGCTGATTTTGGTCACCATTGACTTCCATGCTAGGAAAAAAAATACTGGAGGTCAATAGTGACCCAAAACAGCCTGGTTACAAATTTAAGTACCTTCCATTCCTCAGAATCTTGCTGCCTACTTAGATTCCTTATTCTGATTGATTGATTAATTAATTTTACTGACTGATGAACAAAAGATTTACAGCTATACGAAGCATATATTTCATAATGTACAAGATTGAAAAAAACATGAGCAAAATCTGTTTGTTTGCTCCACAAGAACTTAGTCTCCTGAGGAAATAAATACGCTGTTGTACTCCAAAACAAACATACTCTATGTGCACTCCATGATAAAGCAGCACCCACATAGATTGTATCAAAAACTTTGATATCATAAAAGCCTTATTAAAAACAAAAATGGCTATATTGTGATCTATATCGTTAGAGTGATTTGAAATTACTCGATCAGTAACTTAATATAAGATTTTGGTCATATCCCCCACCTCGAGGAAGAATGTGTGTGAATGTCTTTCATTGTCATTTAGATAACAGTTTGACAGTGCAGAGAGTCTTTCATTGGTTGTCTCATGTGGTTTAGGAGAGGGCATTTCCTGTAGCATCAGCTCATGTTATTTAAAAGCTTGTGTTGTCTCTTAACGACTTGAATGTTACACTTCAAGCTGAAATTGCTCAGATGATATGGAAATGGATATTGATATCAACTTCTGTATTGTTCGGGGGAAATGGAAAGCTTGAATTGCTTTTTGTTTATCTATTTACTAGTTATTTAACACTAAATTAAACCGTCCTTCAAATACAGTGTGATTTATTTTATTAGCTCTGTTGTCATGTTTTTTAATAGGACTTCTAATCTCCTGATCTGTCTTTCTGTGTGTGTCTAGTGCACACTGGTATCTCGCCATAATCTGTTTTCCGGGACTGGAGAAGGCTCATGTTGAGCCGAACCCACTGTACCACCCTCAATCTCAAGCCCATAGCACTGCTGTCTCCACCAGCTCGCCTACTAATGGAGGTTCAGATGAGCTAGACAACGTCAGGCAGCACACGGCCACCCCGCACAGACCTACTGATGTGAATAGACCGCAGCAGTACACAGGTGAGTGTGTGAGCCACACCAGGGCATGAACGCAGACTGACGCTGTGTCACTGCTTGATTTTAATTTGGTTTTTATTCCAGATGGTTTACACCGAATTATCGAGTGTTATGGGACAGATGCCTCACACAACTCGGATGACCAAAGCTCATGTCAGGTAAGTCACCTCAGTTTGGCTAATCTGTTGACTTTTGTCAAGTGAGCTTAAATTGTAAGAGATGTAAAGATTGATTTATTCATCTGTGCAGCACTACAAAAGATTTCTCATTTTGGGATCAATTTTTTTATTGGTTTTACATAGAAAGTTTCATATACAGTTGTATGCAATCTCAGTCTGACCCTCCGAACCCCTTCAAACGTCCACCCGCCCCCACCCCCCAGTGGTCCCCCAAGTCCAGGCCACCTTATAATAAAATTGCAATCAAACAAAATAAAATACATACAATAATAATAATAATAATAATTATAAAATAAAAATAAATATATACAAGATACAGATATTGTATGTAAAATATAACAGACTTAGAATAAGTAGAGTAACACATAAATCATCAGAGGTTTACAGTTTCAAATTATACCCCAAATTACCATCTAACATCTTGGAAGTTTTTCTGTTAAGCCATCTGCAACAGCTTTCCATGCCAATGGTTGAGGCTCTAGCTTTATTTATTCTGGCTGTTGAAAGTTCTAACCTTACTATAAAAGATTTCTCATTTAATTAAATGTTGTTTTTTTTTAATTGATTGTCTATTTCTCATTGAATTCTAAGAGAAAATTATCACAGTTTCAACAAAAATGTTAAGCAGCACAACTGTTTTCAATATTGATAATAATAAAACCATTCTTAATCTACAAATCAGTATATTAAAATTATTTCTGAAGGATTGGGTGACATTGAGGACTGCATTCAAATTCAGCATTGGTGAGACTTTTAGAAACATTAAAAAAAAAACTCATTGACCCCAAATTTTTGGTTCTGTACATACTTAAATGTAAAAGAAAAGGTTGCACGTTCAAATTGCTAGTGACAAGGCAACAATGGAACTATTTTAGGTAATAGAAATGGTAATAAAAAAGTTTAGTTTGTGCTCAAAAGGGTTCCTTCATGTTTATATGTAAGATTGTGAGGTGATTTAAAGCTAGGGAGATTTATTCATTTGATTTGGATTAGTGATTTCAAATAACCACTGGAATACATGGTTCGGGGTATTAAAACAGGCTTATAGTATTAAAAAATACTATTTTCAATTATCAGCAACAATTTATTATTATGGTGACGTGTGTGTATTTTGTGTGTTAGATTTTGACAAGAAAGGCAATGTTTGGATGCTTTTTGGGAGTTTTGTCACATTATTGTCACGTTATCTGTGTTTTCAGGACGAGTGTAGTGAAGATGACAGTTTGGTCGATGACTCTAGGAGCTTTGACAAAGCAGAGTTGACGTCCAAACCCACCATCTGCAAACAGTGAGAGCAGATATTCCTTAAATAACTTTTCATAGCTAATACTTCAAATATTTTGATTCAATATACAATTTTAGAACAGAGTGAATCCGTTACATTAAATCAGATAAATGTGTTAAAAACAATTTGTTTTAATTGCATGTCAGCTTTGATCTGGTATTAAACATGTTTGATTACAGTTTGAAAGCTACAGAAGTGTTTAAACTAGAGATGCACCAATAAGAAATGTATGAATTATATCTGCTGATACCGAATTTTTTAAAGCTACGAGAATACAATTTCTGCTCAAAGAAAACAAAAATAATGACTTTATTCAACAATTTGTCTCCACTTCACCCTTGCATCATTTTGCAAAATGTTTTCTTCATGCAAGTTGCTGTCTGATGCATTTTCTGCTTTCTTCCCTGATCATCTGCTGTTTTTAAATGATTACTTTTATCGGCTGATGCCAGTTATTGGCCAATACATTGGTGCATCCCTACTTTAAACCAGTATATTATAAACAATGACTTGGGTTGTTTACCATTTAGAATTTAATTAATTTTAAAATTCCAATTCAGTTCTGTTTTTAAGCACTCATCATCATGTTATTAAAATCCTCAGGCCTTGTATTCTGATCATGGACTCCCTGCGTGGACCAACCAGGTCAACTGTGGTGAAAACATTACGAGAGTAAGTTATTGCTCCAGCACAGACGAGTAAAGATAAAACCTTTAAATTCTGATCACAGATGTGTTTGCATGTACTTGCTAAACAAATAGTTATTTTTCTGTGCAGGTATCTAGAGGTGGAGTGGGAGGTCAAGAAAGGCTCCAAGAGAAGTTTTGGGAAGGATGTGATGAAGGGCTCGAGTCCTCGAGTGCCCCAGCAGGATAACTTCAGTGACTGTGGAGTTTATGTGCTGCAGTATGTGGAGAGCTTCTTTGAGGTGAGAGGACTCATGGGAACTATATATCTAAAAGTGGGCTGGACAACATAGTCTGAAAGATCAGAGCTTCCTCATATTCTACACTTTGGTTCACACACATCCCAGACATCCACATGGTAAATATGAATGATATTGCAGTGTAATAGTTTAATGTTAAATCTAATTCTCACTTTAGTTTTTGGACCAATTCTAAAGGACATTGCACACTGAGTTTGCACGTTGAAAAATAAATACGATGGTGATTGTCTTGCAGCACAAATCACCAAGATCGTTGTACACAGAGTTCACAGTAATTGTTGGTCTTCTTTTTAATATGTGGCTCTAGTATTGCTAGTAAAGCTTCAAACTGAGCCACTTACAAGTAAACTTTGAATAGCTGTGATAATCCTTCTGAATATATCTCAGAATTGGATAGACCCAATATTTCCTTTCTTTTTCTCTTATTAAGAAGCGAGAGGACAACAAAATCATCCTCACTGCTTGAAGATTCCATTTAATACTGTTTTGCAATTTTTTTTACAATGTATTAATAGCATTGGACTCCGTGTACAAGGTTTCTGCATGTGACTAATTTTAAGGATGACGAATGTGAAAGTAGCAATAGTAAGATAGGTTTTAAGTTTATGTATGGAGCAGGTTTAACTGATTTAACATACTGTCATGCAGAGTAAGACATTAATATGTGCTTTATAATTAATAATATTGAATAATCAATATATTGATCCATATATTGATCCATATATATATATATATTGATATATTGTCAAGTCTTAGTCTTTCGTGGGCTGGGAAATCAAACAAAACAAAAAAAAGTCACAAGCTTGTTTTTTTTTTTCTTGTAATTTTTGCAGGAATTATATTAACTGATCTCCGAATTTAGGCAGAAGTGTGGCCAGATATATTAAAAGAATCATTAAAGGAACCAGTAACCTTTATGCGAATGGGAACACTACTTAATTTCTTAATATTTCTGTTTGTAATAGATCTGCACACCTGGAAAGTGTGTCTGCTGATCAGAATCAGTAATTCAACAATATAGGGCTGCAACAACGAATCAGTAAAGAAGAAAACTGACAACAAATTTGATTATCGACTGCACTCTGTACATTGAAAACCTCTGTCAGTTACACTATTTTACACCAGAGAAGCTGTGGACAAAAGTGAACGACACATAATGGTGTTACTAATTTGACATTTAATGCAGGTTTAAAATATTACAAGTAACGAGTGATATAAATGTGATCTGTTTATCATTATCTACTTTCAAATGTTAAGCAGTCATTTTAAATTTGATCTTTATTTCAGTTACTCATAGTCAACGCAGATACATTCATTATACTTGTTTTCATTAACTTCAATTGCTCATCATTAGGCTGAATGTGGAATAACAAGTTTTTAAAATAATGATAAAGAAATTATCTATGATTAATCAGCCTTACAACAATGCTGCAGTACATTATTGATTAAATTTTTCTCCACTCACGCTGACTTATGTCAAAAAAGTTAATATTAAGAAAATATTACTTGCTGATGAAAGATTATAAAAACAGACCTTTACGTTCAGACTCTTTAGTGAACCTGGGGCTCGTTCTTCGTACGTCGCTTAAAACATCCGAGATGAATTGAGACATCTAAGATGAGATCATCGCGCTA
>JAUMHE010000075.1:802446-833849 GCA_032359235.1 Enteromius mattozi
GATGAGCGTCGAAGAACCGAATGATCCAGGATCATGCAAAATCGTCAACAATCAAATCCAGCTAACTGAGTTAGCGACGTACGAAGAACGAGCCCCTGATCTGACTGTTGAGTTGGTTGATTTACTTTGTTTTGTTTTGTTTTTTCCCCAGAAACCTCTTCCAAGCTTTCATCTCCCAATGAATTTATTGGATTGGTTTCCACAGCAACGGATGAAAACCAAGCGGGACGAGATCAAGGAGCTGATTCTGAAGCTTCAGACTCAGCAGCAGCTCAATCTGGAAAACTCTGAGCAGACCGAGGGCTGTCACAGCCCCTGCGAGGATACTTTGGAGTCAGCTGATCTCATCCCTCCAATCAGCTCCTGAGCTCTGCCCACGCTGGCACGCTTTCACCATCACGACTTATAAACACTAAAAGCCAATCAGGGCCTTGTGTGATTGTACGCTGCTGGACAACTCTGCCGTTATTTCTAATGACCTTCTTATAGTTTTGATGATATGAAATTTAAAAAATAAGAGTGTTTTGTTTTTTTTATTTGTATCGAATAAATTGTGTACATAAGCTAGGCTTTTTTCTTTTGCTTTGCTGCCTTTTCAGTTTCACGTCTCATTTATTGTTGATCCATCAGTTTTGCACCATCTGTAAAATAAAAGTTTGTGTTCATCTTGATTATTTACTCTAATGTGCCTAGAAGGTGAAATACAGTACTGTTCAGTATTCTGTTTGAACTTCTTGCCTCTGATGGAAACGATAGCATTTTTTTGTGAAATCAGTATCCAAGCAAACTCTTTGTCCACAACAAGACAGAAGTCTTTTTCAGTGTTCTGCTACTTGCCATTCAAGAGTGCACATTTGCTTTGGTACAGTCTAATACAACAATATGAAGTGTCAAAAATGAGGATTTGCTTCTTTATGAATATCTTGTTTTCATATTTGAGCTGATTCACAACAGATGAGATCTCAAGGCACTTTCACGCGATCTGTGTTTGCGTTATGTTAAAGCTTAAACTGGAGAAAGTCAGGTACTGTAATGCAAAGCTCAGAGTTGTGTCAGAAGTGATTTGGACCCTGTTTGCTGTAATTAGTGGAGGTCAATAATAAGCTGAAGTCGTGACTCGAGAAGCGGCCTTTAGCTTGTAAAGCAATTTTCTAAGCTGGAGATAAAGAGGACGAGTATTTCTGGAGAAAGCCATATGGTTTCAAATCTGCCATCTTGGGAGCTCTTGAGCACTCACCAGCCTAAATGTTGTCTGCTATGCAAATAAACAATTATTTGCATAGTACTTCATAATACACATTGTTTCAAAGTAGCTTTATTACAGAGAATCGTGATGTTAATGTTTGTAATATCTCAAAGTGTTCATGCCATATAGTTGTGTTTAGCAGATCGGAGCTGGGAGAGAACATAGTTTACGTTTTACAATGATACAAGCAATCAAGCATTAGTGATTTGATGTATATGCAAGTGCCACAGGTGTTCTGTGGAGTTTTCTTGTGTTTGTCTTTGAACAGCAACCAGACTGAAACACTGGGGTATACAGTAAATACACAGGGATAACCAATTGGAGCAACCAAGGCCAAAGACTGACTACAAATACAGCACAGGAAACACTTCAACATAAAAGTCCAAAGGCAAATAAAAGAAACCTACACAACACGTGACAGAAAGTAAGATGTACATACTTTGATGTCAAACTTCGTGAAGAGAGAGCTGAGAGATAATATTTACAATTACAGTAAAATTTTGCTGCAGAAAAAACTTGCATCAAGTTTGTAATACAAACAACTTTAAACTAGCTGTAATGTTGTAAACAGAAAAAACAATTGCACATTCAGGATTGGGTCATTTTAATTGTAATTACATCAGAACAAATAAAATTTGTTCATATTTATAAAGCCATTTTTAAAAGCTTAATTTCAAAATGGAATATGACAATAGTTAAAACATAGCCCGCTAAGCTTTAATAAATATGTTGACAGTTAATTAAGTTGCTAAATACTTCATTTAATGCTCGCAATAGCATTTTTGAGGGCATTCTGTCTATTAAATATCATTTACAAAGTGAACTGATGATTAAACAAAAGTTACAGAACAAAAAATTGAATTATTTGGAAAATTTGGTAATAATGTTTTATCCTGTTCATTTTGATGTGTGGCTTTTCTCAGTTCAATATTGTTTGATGGCAGATTTGCAGAAAATAGTCACTTGCAAACACATGCCATGTGAACAGAGCTTCAGACTTGAAGGAGCCCATTATATCACACCAGTGGTGGGCGCTAAGGAATGATAATAGTGCTTTGTAGAATTTGAGCTACTTTGCGAGCATTTCACATAGCTAAGGTCTCATCTTTATTGTCTTCCTCTCTGAGAGCACACTTTATTGAGGTAATACGGCTTTGACCGTCAAGTGGTCTCAAAAGTGAATCATGTGAGTTCTGAAGATTATGACTATTGCACCACACATTACACTCCTAAAAATAAAGGTGCTTCAAATGGTTCTTCAGAGCGATGCCATAGAATAACCATTTTTGGATCTACAAAGAACCATATCTTTTGTACCTTCTTATAATCTTAAGAACCTTCATTTGCCATGAAGAACCTTTTGTGAAACAGAAAGGTTCTTCTGATGTTAAAGGTTCTTTATGGAACCATTTAGACAAAAAGGTTCTTCTATGGCATCGTGAAGCACTTTTTTTTTGAGTGTAGCCTGTAAAAAAATATATATATATATATAAAAAAAATATATAATATTTGTTACTTTTTAGACATTAGCCACAAATACAGCAGACCTCAACTACACAAAGATCTGTCTTTAAAATATTCTTTGAAGAACATTTTATCTTAAAATTAGAGCAATTTGGATAAAATAATTAAGAATTTATCTTGAAGATGGTTAAGAAATCAGCTGCTCGGATTGAGGTTGAAACAGTCAATGAAAAAGACAGTAAAAGTGATTTTGTGCCTCTTGGAATGGTACAATAATGAAAGGTTCATTTGCTGAATGCAAGCTTCTGAGTCAGGTCTGAAGTAATGAATTTAGGTAAAGGGGCGCAGAGCCAAAGGTGGTTTTGTAGGCAAAGAGTAATGCCTTGAATTTTATGCAAGCAGCTGCCGGTGCAAATTAATAAACAAATGTGTGATGTGCATTCTTTTTGGCTCATTAAAAATTAATCTTGCAATGGCATTTTGGATTAATTGCAGAGGTCTGATGGAATTAACAGAAAGACCTGCCAAGAGGGCACTGCAATAGTCAAGTCTGGAAAGAAGGAGTTGCTGCATGTTTCAAAAGAAAGGGCCTGATCTTCCTAATACTGTATAAAGAAAATCTGCAGGACCAGGCAGTTTTAACAACGTAGTCTGAGAAAGTCCGCTGATCATCAATCACAACTCCAAGATTTATGGCTGTTTTCGAATGAGTTATGGTTGATGTGTCTAAATGATTGAAATTGTAATGAAGTGATGGTTTTGATGGAACCACAAGCAGTTCTGTCTCGGCAAGGTTGAGTTGAAGGTAATGGTCCTCAGAAATATCTGTTAAAGCTGAGATGTGAGCAGCTATCATTGGATTATCAGGATGGAATAAGAGGAAGAGTTGAGCGTCATCAGCATAGCAGTGATATGAAAAGTCATGTTTCTGAATGACAGAACCTAGTGAAGCCATGTAGACAGAGAAGAGAAGTGGTCCAAGAACTGAGCCCTGTGGCACCCCAGTAGCTACATGTTGCGACTTGGACACCTCACCTCCCCAAGATAGCTTGAAGGACCTATCTGAGAGGTAGGATTTAAACCACTGGAGTATTGTTCCTGAGATGCCCTTTGCCAATAGTGTTGCCAGGACGATCTGGCGGTTGACCATGTTAAAAGCAGCAGACAGATCCAGCAAGAAAAGTAACAAAGACTTGGAAGCCACTCTTGCTTCAGCAACTGAGAGCAAGGCAGGCTGTTGAGGTTGTTCTGTTCACACACACACATACACACCTCTAAAATATAGCAGCACCAAACCAGCTTTAAGCTCAAACTTATTTTAATACATGACAATTATTTTTATCTTCTTCTTTTTAGGCTATATAAAAAATAGGGTGAATTCAGGTAAAGTGGGTCATTTAAGTTTCAGAGCATAACAATGGTTGTTAATTAAAGGGACACTATTTCTCTAAATGATAAAATAGTTTTGGCTGATGCAACACCTCATACGAGTGTGTCATGGTGAAAGGTTGAAAACCCTTCAACATAAGATTTCATGTCATTTCTAAATTATATGGTTGCTCACTAAATAGAAACAGGGACAGTTCCTGCTGAAAAGTACAAAATGTTTAAAAATATTTTCTTGTAAGGTGTTTAAATATTGCTGGTCCATATTTGGCTTATTTTATAGTTGACGCATAATTTACTTTTTATGAAAACAGAAATGAGTCAGGGAATTCAAGCCAGTGATGGAAGAAAGGAAGGACAGAATAGAAAGAATGTCAAGTCATTCAGTTCAATCTGTGAAGTGAAGAAAGGATGAGAGGAGAAAAATATAAATGCAGAATATAAAGCTTTAAGATATGGACACAATTAAGGATAAGTTAAAGTGTTTACTAGGGAACACTTTAAATCTTTCTCTTATTGATTTAAAAAAAAAGAATGTAATTTGTTAAATAAGAGTTGGCCCACATTACCAGACCAACTGTTGGACCTGAAAAGAAATGTGTCTGGAGTAGGCTCTACATGACTAAAAAGTTGAGTGGTATATAGCTAGCAAATAACACTTCATGAACTGTATTCAAATGAAAATATTACTGTAAATGTATCAGTAATAAATAAATAAATACATAACAATAACAAACATCTAGGTATCTATATGAACGTTTTACTAAAAGTGTCCCACTTTACCTGAATTCAGCCTATTTGAGATGCACACAGAATGTATGCGCAAGAAATGAATTGCGAGCAGGCTACTTAATGAATAGCCTACTCTGAAATTCAATAACAAGACCAAACTTAGTGATAAGTTATAGGAATATTTATAACATTATAACATTTTCCTCACAAAAATGGCAGCTTCAGAAATGTCCCTAAAGAAAACTTCCAAATCCCACCAGAACATACTATCTATATAAAGATGAGAAATACTCAAATTACAAAGCTATTCAAGTCAAGACGTTATCTTTCTTAAATCTTCTTATGAAATATAACTGAGACAACATTTTAGTCACCAATACATTTTTCCACCCTAAACTAATATTCAAATATTCTTGTTTTATACCTACTTATAAGAGAATTGAGACTAATATTTTGCATTATTACATGCAAAATAATACATTATTGCATTGTATAGTATTATTTCTAAATTATTTCATCAAGGTTTATGTGCATAAATTATGCGTGGTATTCCCAAACACTCTTTAACCAGTGTGTGTAGGATTGCATTTGTTCAAATAAAATGAAGGAATGAATAGCTACATTTAATGAATATGTAGCTACTTTGGATGTTTTGTCTATCATTTATTTTCATTTACAGGCAATATTAATTGGACCCAATTTATTGCAGTTTTTTCAACTGCTTTTACACTCAAAACCTTTACCTGTCACACAAAACACAACACACAATTCCCTATGTAACACAACAATCTAACAAGTATCTAGATCTTGATCCAGTACATCTACACAGGAGCTCATGAGGTGCTCTAGGTTTTTAATATGTGCGTATCCAAAAATATAATATTAAGGCAAAGGTATTTGCAACGTAAAACAAATGTTTGCATTTGAGAGACATGTTTTTGATATTTTGAATGGAGTGTTTCATTTTGCAAGAGATGCGAGGCATTTTGCATTTTCTGTATGCAGTTCTTGGATTTGTGTGTAAAGTTTAGAAAAAAAGAGGCAAAGTTGAAACAACTAGTAACTACTACGTGTAGGCTGCTTTATTTTTTTTTCAATTGGAAAACACTAGAGTGCGCTGTTTTCCATTCATTTCAACCAACAAACAAGGCATTGAAGATCAAAATCCCTACTATTATTCATAATATGTCATGTAAGATAATCAGAACATGCAGAAAATGCTTTTTGTTTAGTTTCATACAGCAATAGCATTTTCTTCGCGTAGGTGAATTCTCGCGGGATGAAGCCCGCACCGACAGCAGCGGAGGCAGCCAGGCGCTTCCCTGGACGCGCGTGACGTCACAAAGGATCAACATCCGGGACAACGGGACTGAGTTCATGTGAATGCCTGCACACTTCGCCGACGGACTGTACAGACAGGCGGAGAGCGACGGAGGTGAGTTTCATCTGTGCGTGATGTTCGCTTTCGCTGTTAAGTTGGACGCGAGTGTTTTTAGTTCCTTGGAGGCAAGCAGAAATAGGATACATTTCTAGTTTTGACAAAGAAAAAACAGTCCAGATATAGTATTGCGAAGCGTAACACAGGAAATCATCCCAGCATGAGTGTATTCTGGCTGTGTACTGTGTTCATGTGCATGTGAGCGGATGCTTTTATACCTCTGTGTGTGATGCATGCACTGTCACAGCTCTGTGATCAGCTGCTGATGCTTAAGGCTGCTTTATATCACCTCCAGGCATCACTGCATCTTTCTTAGTCCGATCATTCATTAGGCCTTTACTTTAGAAATACATAATATTTCCTGCTCACTCAGAGCTCATTTACCTTGCAAATGTTGGTGCTGTGCTTGTGTAAGGAATTCAAATGGTCAACCCAAAGCAAACTTTCACTTCCAGACATTGCATTGAATTGTATTTTATTTTATACTCCTGAGTGATCATAAAAGCCCGAATGCATCCATGGAGGTTGTTTAGTAGGTCGTCCTGACGGTAAATTGCTCTTGCTGTGTCACAAGAAGTTGTAAATGCCCTTTGCTCCTTGGGAACTTTTACATGTTACCCGTCCCTCAGGTTTGACTGTCACACAGCTGTCAGTGTGTGTGGAGTAGATTATTTGGGAACAGCTAAAAGAAAGCAGATATGTTGTCATGCTGTCCTTGTCTATTATAATGAAAGAAATTTGAGAAGGACACACACAAACAGTGTGTGTGTGTGTGTAACAGTCTGACCACAGTGACACACCTACAGGTGTGGCTGCCAGGGAGTCATGACTCACTTCACTTGCACTTTAAAGACATTTCTGTAATTTGCACCATAATTAGATCTGTGGGAAAGGAAAGTTTCACTTATGAACTGTGTTGTGTTGGTTCTACATATTTAAAGGGCTGATGGTTTTTTGGTACAGTGAAAGGTCGCATTCTAGTCCACAACCATGCACTCAACCACAGCTACATCGAACTGAGTCCGGCTCTACTTTATGCTTTTTAAGAATTTCTTTCATTTTTATGTATGTCACAATTTAGAGAAAAATATCTGGCGATTCTTCCATTATACTGCAAATTTTATTTTATAATTTATAATTTTTTTGTTATAATTTCTCACACAAAGCTATCATAATTATAATTTTTTGTGACTTATGGAAAACTATTATTTCATATTTAAATTCCTTCATTAATACTTGGAAAAAAGGATTTTTTATGGTTCGTTCAAGTTGTAAATTGTCAACTGGTGCAACTCCCTAAAAACACCTTAAAAAGTATGGTTAAAGAATTTATATGTATAAAATAATTTATCTTATACAAATATATTTACGATCTGGACACTTACATGTACTCAAGGTGTATATAAAATATGTTAGTTTTTCTAAAAGCAACAATACAAAGAGTATAATTCTAATAACTTGGTTGTTTTAAATGATATTTTCATTATTTCATTCCTTCATTGATTGATTGATTGATTTAACTGATTGATTTATTCATTCATAGACACTCCTAATATGTCATCATTTGACCCAGAAGTGTACCACTTGTCCAAGGGTGATGGGACCTCTGCTACTATGATATTACCTTGTCCTCTGTACTATTGACAGTCATTACTCATCTTTGACATCATTCAAATATGTTCACTCTATGTGGAAGATAACCATAGCAACTCCCCATTGGTGGTTACTGTAATACAGAGTGGTGGCAAATGTTTATGCCAAGCTTTTGTACGTCTGCATATCTCTGTACACACCTTCACTGATGCCTCAGGATTAGTACAAACTTTTCCCCTTCCTTGTTTTTTTTCTTTTGCTTCACTTCACTAGTTTCTTATGTCTAATGCTAAAGAGTGGATGTATTGCAACACTTGTTGGCTGCCTGTGTAGGCAGCGTTTTAAGGCATAGTAGACATACTGCAGACATGTTTTGTCTTTGGAAATGCACTAAACCTGATTTGGGGTACAGATGTACATTTGTTTTCCACAACAGTAACACTGTATGGACAAAAGTATTGCATTAAACCAACAGGAACTTAAATGACATCACATTATTTATATGGAGTCGGTCACCATTTTGCCACTGCAGTGGCTTCCACTACTCTAGGAAGGCTTTCCACAAGACTTTGTTGTGTTTCTGTGGGCATTTTTGCCCATTCATCCAGCTAAGTGTTTGTGAGGTCAAGCACTGATGTTGGACGAGAAAGCCTGGTTTGCAATCTCTGTTCCAGTTCATCTCAATGGTTTCGGATGGGGTTGAAGTCAGGGCTCTGTGTGTTAAGTTCTTTTACACAAACTCATTCAACCACGTCTTTATGGACCTTGCTCTGTGCTCTGTCATGCTAGAATAAAAAAGGGCCTTCCCCAAGTTTTCCCACAATGTTGGAAGCATAGCATTGTATAGAATGTTTTGATATGCTTTTCCCTCCTTCACAAAACTTTACTCTGCCGGCACAATGCAGACAGGCAGGTGATGTTCTCCTGGCATCTGCCAAACCCAGACTCAACCATCAAGCTGTCAAACAGAACTCTACAGAACAGGGAGGAAATTTCAAGACTCAGTCAAAATAATATGCTTGAATTTAGGGCTATTAACCAATTCAAAATAAAAGTTTGTACATACTATATGTGTGTGTTTATTATGTATAAGTACATACGCATGCATGTATATATTAAGAAACAATATGTTAGATTTATATGAAAAATATATTTGTTTATATGTTATATAAATTATATATAAGTGTTTACATACAAATGCATGCAATACATATATATATATATATATATATATATATATACACACACACATATATAAACACAAATTGATTAATTGCAAATAATTGTTTTGCAGCCCTACTTGAATTCACTGAGCTCTTCAAAACGATTAATTTTTTCTAAACAAATGTATAGAATTGGCAGTGAATTCAGTAATTAAGAGGTCAGTAATTATTTCCTTAATTAATAGGTGTGTCCCAATACTTTTTTTCCATATAGTGTGTAGTTTTCCATTTCTGCCACTGTGAAAAAAACAAGGTAATTACGACATTTTATCGCACGATTCAGACTTTTCTCAGAGTTGCGAGATATAAACTTGCAATTTTGACTGTTTTCTTGCAGTTCTAACTTTATGTCTTTATCACAACTGCCATTTATCAAATCTAATTTTGAAGGGAAAAAAAGACTATTTTCTTAGAGTATGCGAGTATGCAATATTGATTTTTAGATAAAGCATGTATCCTTTGTGGAAAAATAAATGCCAGAATGCATTGTCACAAGATCTGTGTAAAAAAATGAACTGAAGATTCTAAATTCTATTTAGTCCAGTTCAGCAAAGTCCCATTTAAAGTAGTTCAAATAAAAACTGTGTGTTTTTGAGCTTAGCATATTTGGTTTTGTTAGTCTAGTAATATGCTAATATCTCTATTGAAATCATTTGTGAATTGAGTCTCTAGTAAGTTTAGTGTGTAATACAGACGGCGGTCTTCTCGTAGAGTTGCTGTCTATGCAGAGTTGCAAATAGGTCACTTATAAGGTTCCATTACAGCCTGCTTAGGCAGCGTCCTAAAACAAAGCATTATTAGCTTTTGGAACATAGCCACTGAGTGTGGAAAGCTTTGTGTGGTGCTTAGAAGCCCAAACTCACAGTGGCCCAAAATCAGGTTCCACATAATCGTGTAGGAAATATTAAATGTGAGCTGACGACTGCCGTTGTCATGTCAATGGTTAAGATAATTTGCATATTGAACGTTCATGTGTTTACAGCTTGGGGACTTTTACTGTATTATTAACTGGAACAGGTTCACCTTAGAAGTGTGTAGGTCACGTCAAACTTGTGTGTGTGTTGTGTGTATGAACAGACCGGTTGCATGTGTGACCTTTCTGCTGGGAAACAGGTTTTGGCACTTCAAGCTCTTGATGATTAGTAGAACTTAATATTCTATACGGTCTATGTGAAGAAATAAAATCATTAACCTTTCTTTGTCAGAAATGTAGCACACTTATTTTAAGAATAGCTTGCCTGTCACATGTGTATCTTGCGATGTAGAAACCTCTAGCACTGATTAACTTTTTTTTACCAGTGCTGTCACACCATGGTCAGGTCTTTTACATTAGTCTGAGAGTTTGACCTGTGATCGCATCGTGGTAAATAGTCAATCTTTAAGCCATTTCAGCTCAGATTGAACTACTATGGGAGCAGCTATACGTTGAATTAAGTTGTGCATTGTGTTGAGTGTAATAAGCTCCACCTGTTCTGCTGTCATTGTGCGGGTTACAGCTGACTGCACCTGGACCAGCCCTCATATATGTGACACCCTACAGTGCTTTTGTGTTCAGTCTGACTCTAACACTGCATGTCTGATGATAATCAAGCACTAAAGCCATTCTTATGTAAAAAAATTTGTATTAAATATAGTATAATATAATCACAGAACTACATTTCTAAGAGTTTTTATATTGTGTGTGTACATATATTCAAATTTTGTATTATAATTTATTATAATGAGGTTAATAGAGTTACTGAAAAATTGGCAAAAAGAGTTTTCTTTACCTTTTTTAGGAGAAAAACACTAAAATTTGTATGTTATGTTGTGTTTAAAGTAAATCACAAAACATTTTGGTAATGCTTAAGTTACGTATAATGCATTATGAAAGTAGTTTTCATGCATTAGTTATGCCTTGTAATGCACCTTATAATGCCTTGTACAATCACATGATTAATTGTAAGTTAATACATTATATCACTTATCAATTAATTACATTATGCATTTTAAATTTGGTTATATTTATTTATAACAAGATATATGCCTAATGTATAAAATGCAAATTATGAATAATTGTAGCCCTTAATAACCCTTTATAATGCATTATACAATAAGGCTTTAAGTAAAGTGCTCTTCTTTTATTGGAGAAATATAATTTATGCACAATAATGTGTAGCACTACTATGCAGCTAATAGACAACTGCTGGCAACTCTGTTCATCCAGTATTGTGCCAACAAACTTTTAGTGTAATAGACCGTAATGTCAGTTTCATCAAACTTTTTTGTCAGAAATAGGTTAACTGTCTTTGTTGACTTTGATGGGACGAGTACTAAACATGGACTTCTTCATCGCTGGTGTTTTTGTGTGCTGGACACTGAGTCCTCTCATGATCTCATGCTCTGTGTGACAGTGAGCTCTCAGTCTCTGCCAGCTCTCTTTTAACAATCCAGATTTGTGTGCTGCGAGGAAGAGTGGGCCTGAAGTGAAATAGCTCCAACTCAACTTTCTGCTGCTGAAATATCAGTTCAGACTCAAAGCAGCAGTTTCCTCCTCACTTTCTTCTCAGGCCTCGAGACGCGTTTCGGCCATTCGCCGTGGTATTTTTCATCGCCGAGTCAGTTTGTTTAACTACTGTCAGATTATCATGATCATGTTAGAATCATCAATAGATTGAGTTATAACTTATTTTAGACATTCGTCTTGGATCAGGAAGGAGTGATGTTATTTATTTAAAAATTAAAATCAGATAGTTGAATTTATTGGTGACGCTTAATGTTTTTTGACTAATTAACTAACCCTAACAAATTTCACTTTTCACTTAAGCTGCATTCATGTGGTTTACTGCGAATGTAAATTGACTTGTGTTCATTTGTGTAATCCGATGTATAATCAGTATTAGTACACAGTAAATTTGGTTTAGTGCACCGTAATGCTCTTTACAGGAACCACACACTAGTATTCCAGGACAATAATTTATCTAATCAGTTATGATTTACAGTGCAAACATGAAGCAATGCCACAATGTATACACAACTGGGTCAGTTGCAGTTTACAGTTGCACAGTGCAAGTGTTCAAAGACAATCACAGAGTATCGTTTCAATGCATAGAAATGATGATAATAACAAATGATGTTCAAAATTTCATTGCTAATCCTGAAGACATTAATATTGGCTAAAACAACTTGTTTCTATTTTTGATGTATATATTGTTTAAAAATCTTAAAATATGTAGGCTAATGTGATAATGTAAAACAATGCATTGTCATGCATACTATTATTTTCTAGCAGATGAACCAGTGATCTGCTTGATATTGCTTTTTTGACCTTGATGTAAATTAGTTAAACCAATAAGATTACATCATTTTCATCTTACAAAAAATGGACTATGTTATTGAACAATTTTATGTTTTTATTTGTTTGGTTGGTTTTTGCTGTTATTTCATTGAGTTTGTGAGTGAGTCTTCATATAATGTGCTTTTTAAGTTTTGGAACAGGCCTGTAATAATGACTATACAAGACTGCTAAAGACATGCATATACTGTAAACCTTTAAAACAGCACCGATGAAACTATTCCCTTTTGAGTTCTAAGTTAGACTAAAACTAAAATGCTCAAGCAGCATTCTAAAAAAAAATGTGTAATACGTTGACATTTCCATATGTAAATGTTACTTTTACTTTGATAACCAAATATCTATTTCGCTTGTAGTTTACAAAGCATGTAGTAGTAGTAGTAGTAGCAGCAGTGGTTTTGGGGCATGCCATACAAAAAATGTAAAAGAATATGTTATCACCTGTTTAGAATCATATCTGAGGGATCATGTGACACTGAAGACTAGAGTAATGATGCAGAAAATCTAGCTTTGATCACAACAATCAATTACATTTTACAATGTATTCATGTAGAAAAGCTATTTTAGATTAGAATTAGCACTGCCATATCATTAATTGCATTCAAAAAAATTTTTTTACATGATATATGTGTGTATACTGAGCATATTTTTTATATAAACACACATGCATTTATTATGCATATATATATATATATATATATGTGTGTGTGTATATATATATGTGTGTGTATAATATTTACATTTATTTACATGAATATATGTATATTCATGTCATTTATATTGTTTATAATATATTTAATAAACGCAACATATATAACATATTTTAAAATATATGCATCTGTGTGTATTTAAAATAAATGTACATAATACACACGCATATTATGTAAACAAAAAATTTAATTTTGAATGTGATTAATTGTGATTAATCATTTGACAGCAATAATTATAATATTAATATTAACATTCTAGGTGTTTTAAAATGTTAAATCTAATATATGCATCCTTGCTGAGTAGCAGTCTATGATGCGAAAAAATGGCTTGTAAAATGTAAAAAGGAAAATGTTCCTGCTGCAATGATTGGCTGGGTGTTTTTGTCTGGATGGTTGAGAGGGCATTGCTGCTTAGTTGCTGGTGCATTTTGGGTGTTGACTATAGAGTAAAGTGAACTGCAGCCAAAGATGTTGATTTTTGCACTTGTTTAGATCACCATATTTAAAGTCAATCAGAAGAATTTGTAGCGAATGACCTCTAAATTATTGAAATGTCATTACAGTGGAGGGCTCTGACTTATTCAAACAGTCTGAGAGACTGAGACGTGTGGTTACACTGAGATCATGTTGCACCTCTCAGCCTGAATCAATGACTCCCTAATCCATTCTAATAGACACAACCTGACCGCTTGCAGCTTCCTCTAGTTCCAAACCGCTTCACGTCAGCAAGGTTTATGATGCCTGGAGAAAGTTAGGCTTCACATTCAGCTTAAAGGCAGTTGCTTGGCTGGCACAAAAACCCTGGAATTTTACAATCTTTGCTCCTGGGAAAAGCTTTTTTCTTTTTTGTTTTTCTTCTTCTTTTTTTTTTTTTTAAACACTAAAAAGCCATGGGAAATGTCAGTGCTGGTTGGCTGATGACACCACAAGAACTTCCTCTGGTGTCCCTTAGCAGCACATTGGGGCAAAATATATAAATTTCATGCAATTTGTAACATTACCGGTAAAATACCGGTATGTGTTGTGTTCTGTTTGAATACAGAGCTAGATGACATTCTGACACAGATGACGCTGTATAGTTTGAAGCTATCAACATCCTTGCCTGTGTGAACGACACGGTAAAGCAAAATGCTGCAGTTTTTATTTACCGTAATTTTACAGCAATTTACTGGTATTACTGTGTGAAAGGTGCTAATATTGTTACAACACAGCATAATCATCCAGTATAAGGTACTTTTGAATGGCTTTTTGAAACTTTGTGTAGTTACAGTATGTATGTAGGCCTATATATAAATTCTGTCCTGTTACAACATTCTTAAAAAGTGTACCAGTTATGATTTTGACAGTCCCTATGTTTCCATGAGCAGCACTTGTTTGTTATTCCAGTCATTTATGAGAGAGCAAATTCTGGCATTTCTTCTAAAATTATTTAGAGTTATTTCACTGTAATGACAATGAAAAGCACATAGCAGGGTCTTTACTGAGTGCGTTGCGGTGGAAGAACTTGTCCTGCACAAACCCCAGATTGAACTCCACTAAACAGCTTAAAGATAAATTGTCACACTCAGTGCAAACCAAAACTGTTGCTTGAATGGAGCAAAGCTTTGCATCCATGTGAAAGAAGAACAGAAGCTGTTCTAGCAGCAGAGCCAGGGATTCATGCTTGTTGCCATGCACACATTTAAATATAGCTCCATTGTATGGTTTTTAGGTTTCTTTTAACTGGAATCCATTTAGGTTTCTCTCGCACACCAACACCATTTATCAGTAGATCGTGGAGAGAAGACCTTACAGGTCACTTGTTCATAAATATATTAAATTGTTATTATTATTATTTACACAGTGGCTGTGGGACAGAAAAGGTGCCTTGAGAAAGAAAACCCCTGATTCTCTGGCACTATGTGCAGATGGTGGTCAGATCGGTTCGTCTGAAAACAGCTGTGTGTGTACAGTATGTGTATTTTGGATGTACACACATTATGATGCAGTCTTAGTCATAGATGTTTTGAGTCAATCCACAGATATTGTTGACAAAATAGCGTAGATTATTACAATGTGTAAATTACAGAAAATACTCCAGTCAGACTGTCAATCTATTTGTCTCTGTCCACGTTGTTCATTTTTGATGAGTTTCTGTACCTCATGGTTCATGATGGAGGCGTGCTATCAATTTAAAGATACATGCTCAGCTGTTTTTATTGTTTTATAGGAGACAAAATCTGTTACGGTCATCTATCTGGGTCAGTCTGATTAGGACTTTCATTTTGTAGCAACAGAGTGAAACAAATGTTGTTCTTATTTATTATTTAAACATTTTTAAAAAATGTATTTCAGTTTATAATTTTGTGTAATTTCTGGCATTTGGTATAGGCCTTTCAAAGTGAACAAGTTTGTCAATGAAAATCAATAGAGTAAACCCACATGTGTGATGTCATCGACCCACGGGTGTGGAATATCAAGTACATTGAACAGCGCTTCATGCGCATTTATCCTTATAAGGATCATTGACATAATGTTCTTTTTTGTTTGTTTGTTTTGTGAATAACTCTGTTTTTTTAATTAAACAATGTTTTACTGAACAAATTGATCTTTCAATTTGTGTTCAATTACAATTACAATTTTCCTTAAATCTAACTCTGCTCTAAACTATAGGGAGCCCTTTTATATTGGGCCTTTAGGCTTACAATTACTGTAACAACAGAGCCCAAAAAATAATAATAATAATTACTATTTATTTTTAACTATAATAATCAACACTCAACTTAATAAAAAAATTTATTCAGACATGTAAATTGCACTCAGTGCAATTTTTAATTAACTTCTAAATTGTAAAAATTTATATTGGTTGTTGAAATATAATCATTTATGGTACACATTGGCTGTCATAACATGTTTTATTTATTCAAATTTAACCTACATTAAATAATACATCACTAACAGGTAAAGTAAAATATAATGATTATGTAATCTAATATTTCACGAAATGATCTTCTCTGGAGCTGTGGACACTGTATTTAAGTACCCTAAAAATACTAAAATAAATAAGTTAATGGAAGTTATATAGAAATTAAAAACAAACTAATAAAAATTACAATTATACAACAAAAAAATTATACTTTGTCAGAATGCTAAAGTAAAAGCTGGCATACTGGTAAAGTAAGACTGGTATACTTGGATTATATATATATATATATATATATATATATATATATTAATATATTTATTGATTTATTATATATAAATTATTATATTATTTTTTTGACAAGAACAGAGCACATTCTTAAGAAACTGGCACACATGTGTTAAGCTACATTGTTTCCCTTATCTTTATCATGGACATTTTTATGTCATTGATCCATAAATGGAAATGATTATACAGCAACACGAGACCAGGAAGGAATGATTGGTTCAGTTTTCACAGATCCAGTTGTACTCAATAAATTTTACAACATTGACAATGAGTTACTTTGTGAACTTTGGCCTTATGTTTTGTCTTTTTCTAGTCTTGAGCTTGAAGGAAATAGTTGTAGTGGCAACATTTCAAAGAATGCATGTAATATTTATCTTAATTGGAATAACACAGAGTGGATACTATTGAAGTCTCCGGGTGGCTCTGAAAGTGGATGAGGGTGGTGATATACTGTAGCGTGTTGTGGGATGGCTAGTGAGTCTAGGTCCAGGTGGCGGGTGACTTTGTAGTCATCTTGCTCTGATGTCCCATTCCCGGACCCTGAGGCTGTTTGCACTGCCAGACTTGTTTCAAGAGAAGTGATGGTGGACTTCCACAGAAGGCACAATAAGCATCAGGTGTCTGCTCACATTTTGGCAGCAGGGATCTATTTTCAGGTCTGTGTTTTTGACCTGGATGTGGGCTGATACTCTGGGAATGTGACCTACCTGTCCAGGGTGACCTTCTAGTATCTGTAGTTGTCATGCTTGGCTGAAGAATTCACTTTTTTAACTGTGAAAACATGGGTAGTTATTGTCTTGTCAGGAAAGACACACCTAACCTGTATAAATCTGACCCAGCGCCGCAACAGCGACATTGCTCAAATCCAATAACTGACATGATTTCTTTTACTTGTCAAGCTGTAGTAAGCAAGGCAGCTGAGTTTTATGACACATTATGACTTCAGGCCAAAAAAACAGATCCGGAGTAGATCAGTTAGATTGAACTGACAGATCATAAATGAAAGATTGAAATGAAAGCTTTGTGGCTTTTAGTTCATGTGTTACGTGTCCGAAGTACTACTGTCAAAATTAGCGCATTATAGCGTGGGCTAATAATTTTTCCAGTTTAACTGCATTAACAAAAAACATCTGTCTTTTTGTTTCTTAACAGGAATTGTAATTTAAGGCAGCAGTTATTTGCACTAAATGTAAATGGCGATAGAGGCTATTTCACACAAAGTGGTAATTGCATTGGATTGTATTTAGACAGTTAAAGTAGCAGTATTTTTTTTGCTATTTACACTACTTATTGCAAATAGTGGCAATTATCTGCACCTCAGTATTGTAGTATATTAGAAAATGGTGTGCAATGATAAATTATACATTTTAATTCAAATTATTAAATGGATGCCACCTTATTGGGACAAAAAATCGCTCCCTACAACCCTAATCCTAACCAATATTTATATATTTATTTATTTATTTTTCTTTTTGATTGAAATTTGAAAGGATATTTTGAGGAAAAAAGGGCGAATTCGAACCAGGGTCAAAATGAATATGACACACATTTTACCATCTGAGCCACTAAATCTGATGAAAGTCAACTGTCTTTTGTAATGTTTACTAGCCCAATCAAACAATGGTGGGCGGAGTTAGTGTAAAAAGCCTCTTCCAACAAGGAAGAATATCTTTACGACCACATCAAATCATTTCATTTTAAACCGCAGAGTTTTAAAAGTCATATTAAAGAGTTGCACAATTGGTATGAATTTGTAATAATGACGTACACCTAACCCCGGCACTAAACCTACCCATCACTCATATCGAACCAAATCGCGGGAGTTAGGTGAGGTCGAATTAAATTGATTGACAGTACTATTTCAGATCAGTTACAGTGTGATGAGATTCCAGCAACTGTCTTAAGCTAAAATGTACGAAACCACAAAAATCAATTACAAATCAGCCTATCAGAAGATGTCATCGGGGGGTCACTCTGCTAGCATTATTGTGAATACATAATCAAGTTAATCAAAATGAAAACATTTGTTTATTTACAGATTTTACATTGAGCCATTATTTTCAAGATCTCTCAGGTAAACATTGTTGCTTCCACTGAGGCTGTTAAAAACATGCACAGTGATAGCCTATCCAATAAGTAAGATACAAAACATAATCAGTATTTCCAAAAATAGAGTCCCCTGTCCCTGTTACATATTACTCTTCAAGACAAAGTTTGATTAAGTATGTATGTAGTATCTTTTATTTTATTTTATTTACCTTTAGCATTATCACATGCTGCAATAAGTCATATATGCATAAAAAAAAAACTTAAATATTTACAAGTCTGTCATGATTAACACAGATTACATAAAGGCCAAGGTAAATAAGAATAAATTGGTACATAAGGCTTATGTTGTACATATATAAAACAATCATAAAAATAATCATATTTAGTAGCCAAAATTTGCAGAAAAATACCCAAGAAATTGCAGATTCGGTCACACTTTATTTTGGAGAGCAATTAATTAAGGCATTAATATGTGCTAGCATGGTAATAAGCAACTATTTAATTGTGAGAATTGCGCTAAAGTGTATATAGCATACAGATAAGTATAGTAAAACACTATGTAAATGCCTCATTTAGAGTAGCCCCCATGCAAGCAGTATAATATCATGTTTAGGTACATTTTTGACCTGACTCAAAAAAACAAACCTAAAAAAAACATGCATGTTACATCAATCCAATGGAAAATTGATGCAAAAATGTATAGGGTGACTAGGTGTTTTAAAATGTGTTACACTCAGATGTGGAGACTTGCACCACAGTCAGTCCATTGTTGTATTTGCTGTACTTTGGCAAGTTGTCCTGCAGACAGATTTGTGTTCATTCTGGAGTCTGAGTTATGTGATCTGGATAAAGCACCTCTCTGTGTTTTGCTCCATTTATCTTTCCCTCAGTAGCCATTAGTCTTTCTAATGAAGCCCATCCCAGTATGTCTAGCTACCAAGTTATTGAATTTTATCAAACTTATATTTACAATTACACAGTGGACCTTGTTATGAATTCAAATCTGATTGTTGTGAAATTTGTGGCCATACAAAAGATCATTTTCATTCTACAAATAAATCAGCTGAGAAACACTCCTTTGAGATTTGAGTTGCTAAATTTTGCATGATTTGGCCGTTGAATTCACCATATTATGAATTAATATCAATGATAATTTTCAGATTTTCCATCAGTAACCACATTTATTTTGTTTTATTTTATTTTAGGTGAGGCACAATCAATTGTATCACGATACTATAAACACTACATAATTGTTACATATACAAAAAACAAAAAAACAAAACAAAAACACCACCACAAAATAATTTAAATTTCAGTGTGCAAGTGCTTATACTTTTTTTTTTTTTTTTTTTCTGATACAATCTCATTAAACATTTTGATATTTCAAAATTAGGCTTCAGGCTGACATTTTCAGTGATTTGTCAGTATTGTAGACCCCAGTCATCCTCTGGCGTCTCATTAGTTCTCCTGTGTTTCTTCCTCAGCGGTGAAATGGATGATGGAAAGCCGGTGTGGGCGCCCCACCCTACGGATGGGTTCCAGCTGGGCAGAATCATCGACATCAGTGCCGATAGTCTGACCATCGAACCTCTCAACCAGAAAGGGAAGGTGAGGAAGAGTCCACAAACACGCATGCTTCCAGTTACACAAGCTGTTATCTTAATTTTTTCGTTTAAAGGAATAGTTCACCCAAAAATGAAAATTCTGTCATGAATTTCTTTTGTTTTGCCAAACACAAAGGAAGATATTTTGAAAAAAAGTTTGGAACCAGGCTGTTTTGGGTCACCATTGACTTCCATAGTATTTTTTTTCCTTCTGTGGAAGTCAGTGGTGACCCAAAACAGCCTGGTTACAAACTTCAAAATATCTTCTTTTGTGTTTGGAAGAACAAAGAAATTCATACAGGTTTGGAACTACTCGAGGGTGAGTAGATGATGAACGGTGAACTATTCCTTTAATGCGTGTCAGAATATTGTTCATAATGCAGTGTATAAGTGCACTAAATAAATGCTCTTCGGTGCTCAGTTTTCTTTCAGGTATTTTCAGGTATTGTTATGGCAGATCAACAATTTGAAGAGAATCTTGCTGAGCAGGTTAAAGTTAGTTAAACTGTCAGATACAGAAAGTCATAAAGGTTTGAAACAACAAGAGTAAATGAAGACCAGACTATAAATTTTTTGGTGAACAATCCCTTTAATGGGAAAAAAAAATATTACTACAATAATGCAAGAACTCGTGCTATATATCTACAAGAGGACCATGCTTTTAAAACCTGTTAGCTGATCATTTACAACTGTAAATTTTCTTTTTTGTTAGCCTTACAAGCTATAAAAGCATTATTCTGACATCAGAGGATTTAAAAAAGTAGAATAGGATTTAGTCATGAAACAGTGAATGGCAGTTAAATAAAAATCTGTATTTTTTTAGTTTTAATATAGAGCAGTTGTCCTCCCCTGGTTTAGTTTCAGATTTCAGTGGGAAAAAAGCACAGTGAGTTATAAACGTATGACAAGATATGACAATTGGTTTCACCTCATTTGCTAAAGTTCAAAAGCTTGAGCTTATTGTTTTGCAATTGTAATTTGCAGTATTATATGGTTAGGTGCATCTTACTATTTCCTCTTCTGTGTGTACAGACCTGACTGCCTATTTTGTGTTTCTACCCAAGTTAAGATACACTGTGTAAATCTACCACTGCATGGCATAAATCACTTTTTATCTAAATTTGAGAATGTGAATTTGTAAAGAAAGTAAATTTCTAAATAAACTGTGGCGAAATAAATAAGACACCATAGTTCAAAAACATGTATTTCTCAGAAACATGTGACTTATAATATAATGAATCAGTTGGTAACTTACAAAACCTATTTGAATATTCTAATGAATCCTTTATTAAATAAAGTCCTTGAATCCATCAGAGCAGTTAATGAATCATTATATGACTGACTTCTGAGCTGAAAGTTATCACTGCTTATAGCCTTATCTCGAAGCTTTATGAAACTTGAATCATTACTGGTTTAAACTACAAGTTGGCATATGAGCAGTCAGCTAGTAATAATTAAAAGTTTGATTTATGTTTTAAAAACCTGAAGTACACACAATTTTATTTCAAGACAGTCGTCTGTAAAAAAAATTATGGGGAAGGGAGAACAGGAGACACAGTTCTGTAGAAAACGCAGGAAGACAAACGTGACCTATACCTCAGGCTGGAAATAAAAGTGTTCGCTCGCTTACTGGTAGTCAAGGAACACCAGTGAAATTCTTAATTAAAAGCTACATTCCCATGTTAACGTTCAGATGATTTAATAGCTTTTATTAAAATGCTATTGCCTTAAGAATGAGGAACTGCTAATGCGACATGTTAATGAAGGTACTCACATTTCCTCTCCTGTTCCGTTTCTGTCAAAAGCATTTTTTCACTTCACAGATTCTTTGCAGAATGATTTAAACTCTTCAGATGAATGCTTCTGTTTTCAGAGCCATTGCAAACACATCCTGTTGCCCATATGGAGTCTGGCCCTCTCTGGAGCTTGACAAAGATTACAGTACCAATAACTGTGTGTGTTTGTTTGTGTGTGTTTTCACATATGACAGCTACAAGACAGAGTGTTGTGTGCAGCATTACATCTAGTCCATGTGATTTGTGTGCAGTGTGATGTCGCCAAGATATGAAAGCACAATGGGCTGTCTGTTCACATGCTACAAATGTGTGTGTGTGTGTGTGGAGTACACACTACTGTCTGATAATAGAACAGAAGCATGGTGGAATACATAAAACAGGAACCTTCACTGTTGCGTTTGATGTGTTTGCTATGGCCTCAATATTGCTTTTGAGCAATGTAATCTCTAATCGCACGTATTAAGGGGGCAGTTCACCCAAAAATGAATGATGTTGTTCCAGTCCTGTAAGGCTTTTGTTCATCTTTAAACAACTGAAGATATTTTTAATGAAACCTGAGAGATTACTGGCCCTTTATTGATAGGCCATGCAACTATAATCTTGATGCACTAAAAGCTTAATAAAGAGATCGTAAAAGTTATGAAAGTGAATGAAGATGTCTTCTGAAGAGACATGATGACTTTATATGATGAACAAATTTAATTTAGCCATTTATTTATATATTAAAATGAATCAACACGTATACATGAAGGACATCAAATTATGGCTGTAACCATGGCTTTAACATGGGGGACCAGTTTTTTGTGGGGCTATAATGATAATAGCCTGCAATATTTAATTCAAAATAGTAAAATTACAACAACAAAAAAAAGAACCACTGAATATTTGTCATGTCTGGTAGAATAAGCAGGCAGGTAAGTGAATCAAACTGAGGTTTATTGAAACAGACCTCAGGAACACACAGCAACTGCTGTTAACAAACGAAGGTGAATAAGGCAGGTAAGTTTCAAAGTCTCATCTGAGATTCCACAATTACAGTTCCTCCAAATCCACTTCCCAAAATACGAGTAGATAGGCAGAGCAGGTCAGACATGTAAGTACCAGTGGTATGTAACCATAAGACCAGCCGACGAGCGAATGAGGGATCGCTGAATATAAGGAGGTGAGTCTGATGGGGAACAGGTGTCAGTAATTAGGTGATTGTGATCGTGGATATGTGGCGGGAATGTTGGGATGATCAGGTGACGGTGTGACATTACCCCCTCCCCTACGGGTGTCTCCTGATGCCCGAGACCAACGGCGGGGACGACCACGCCCCCTGGGAGCAGGGCGATCTGGCTGTGCCTGGTGGAACTCGGTAAGCAAGGTTGGGTCAAGGATATCCTTTCTATCGACCCATGTTCTCTCCTCCGGACCGTATCCCTCCCAGTCCACTAAGTATTGGAGTTGGCCGCCCCGCCGTCGGGAGTCCATGATCTCCTTGACTCGGTAGACGTCAGCTGCCAGTTCGACCTCGGGCGGAGGAGGGGGTTCTGGGTGGTCTGTGGAAGGAGGGAGGACAAGTTTAGTGTAAGGTTTAAGGAGAGAAACATGGAAGCTTGGTGATATACAGTAAGTGGCTGGCAGAGTGAGTTCGTAGGTGACGTCATTGATTTGGCGATGGATGGGGGATTGTTCTTGGTGTCTTGACTGCCTGTTGGAGGTGAATGTGAGCTGAGTCCCATACCCTCTCGCTCTAGTAATCTACCAGTATCAGTAATCTACCGCTGGGACGTCAGAGCATTTACCGTTCCAAGGAAACACAGGAGGTTGGAATCCAAGCACACATTGAAAGGGAGTAAGGCCGATAGTTTCTTGACGGAGGGAATTCTGGGCATATTCGGCCCAGGGTAGGTACTGGTGTTTATGACAATAGGCCCGGAGATATCGACCCAACTCCTGGATCGGCTACCGCAGTCTCCCATGCAGTGGGCAACCCTTTCATGGGAATCAGTTTACAGGACTTGGAGAATCAATCAACTACGACAAATATGGTGGTGTATCCGTTTGACGAGGGCAATTCGGTAGCAAAGTCTATGCCAATATGGGACCAGGGCCAGCGAGGAATGGGGAGTGGCATGAGCTTGCGTTCTGTAATCTGCGAGGTGTGGATGTTATGGCACAGACCGAACAACCCTTGACATACCGGTCAATATCCCGGGCCATGTGGGGCCACCAATAGCGGCCCCAGAGAAGTGAGAGGGTTCGGTGGCTGCCTGGGTGCCCGGATCCTGGAGAGGTATGAGTCGAGTCCAGTAGATCGAGGCAGAGAGAGGTGGGTACATACTGCCGATCTACTGTACCTCCCGGTGGAGCAGGTTCCTCGAGGGTAGCGGCATGGATCTGGTCATCGATCGGCCAAAAGATGGGATCAACGAGCACAGATGGTGACAGAATGGGATCTGGAGTTTCTGAAACTGGGTCTGGCTACTGATTGCGGGATAGTGCGTTGGCTTTGAGGTTCTTGTTACCGGGTATGTTTGAAATCTTGAACTGGAAGAGGGTGAAGAATAGTGGGTGCCCATCGTGCATGACGAGGGTTCAGTCTTTTAGCTTCATGGAGGTATTGAAGGTTCTTATGATGGGTGCCGTGCTCCCTCTAGCCAGTGCCGCCACTCCTCGAGGGCGAGCTTGATGGCCATGTAGCTCGCGATCTCCCACATCATAATTCTGCTCCGCCAGGGACAGCTTTTTGGAGACATACACACAGGAATGAAGCACTGGGGGTTCACCGTGACGCTGGGAGAGTGCTGCTCCCACTCTCAGCAATGCGGCATCCACTTCCACAACGAAGGGCTTGTCTGGATCTGGATGGATGAATGTTGGAGCAGTGCAAAAGGCAAACTTTAGATGGTAGAAGGCTTGTTCGGCCTCTGGATTCCATCTTAGGGACTACTCCTTGTTGCGTAAGAGGGATGTGAGAGGTGCAGATATCTGACTGTAATGGCCGATGAAGCGACGGTAGAAGTTTGCATACCCCAGAATGCGTTGGAGCTCCTTGATGGTATGTGGAGTGGGTCACTCCCGTACCGCCGACACCTTCTTCGGATGCATGGTTATACCGGCAGAGGTGATGATGTAGCTGAGGAAGTGTACAGTGGATAGATGGAATTCACATTTCTCTTGTTTGAGGTATAGGTGATGTTGACGGAGGCGGTGCAGAACTTGGCGGACGTGCTGATGGTGCTCGCTGATGTTGGGTGAGTATATCAAGATGTCATCTATGTAGACAATAACGGACCGGTGCAGCATGTCATGGAAGATCTCATTCATGAAATTTTGAAACATAGAGGGTGAGATTGAAAGTCCATATGGCATAACCCCGTACTCATAGTGGCCGGTGGGAGTGAAGAAAGCGGTCTTCCATTCATCACCTCTGCAGATATGGATAAGATTGTAGGCGCTCCGCATAAGGCCGGATCACCCGAGTAAATCTCAGGCCGTGAAATTGGGCTAGAAGCATGGGCAGAGGGTTGTGGCAGCGCCTCTTGTAGGGCTTGAACGAGGTCTGCGAAAACATCTGCGTGGGGGGTCCATATCCCTCAAATCTCCTCCTGGAGAATTTGTTTGAGGGGCTGGTCTTCTGTCACGTCTGGTAGAATAAGCAGGCAGGTAAGCGAATCAATATGAGGTTTTTTGAAACAGAACTCAGGAACACACAGCAACTGCTGTTAACAAACGAAGGTAAATAAGGCAGGTAAGTTTCAAAGTCTTACCTGAGATTCCACAATCGCAGTTCCTCTAAATCCATTTCCCAACAGAAGAGTAGATAGGCAGAGCAGGACAGACAGGTAAGTATCAGCGGTACGCAACCATAAGACCAGTCGACGAGTGAATGAGGGATCGCTCAATATAAGGAAGGGGAACAGGTGTCAGTAATAAGGTGATTGTGATCATGGATATGTGGCAGAAATGTTGGGTGGATCAGGTGACGGTGTGACAGCGGGAATGCAAGGTTGATCAGGTGACGGTGTGACAATATTACTGCTGTTTAACATTGCTTTCATAAAACAGTTTTAAAATATTAGGTACTTTGCCACAGTGCATCTTTCACTGTTAAAACTGATTGTTTTGCACTTTCAGTTGAGGGTCTCTCATGTTGCATTACATAAATTCTTCATTTGAGTTTAGAAAATTAAAAAGGGTTTTTTTGTTTGGAAAGACATGTAACTAACACATGTTGTCATGTTTTCAGTGTGCCGTACACTTAACATTAAAGTCACTCTGTTCCAGAATTTTCAAGCTCCTGTCAATCAAGTCTTCCCTGCTGAAGATGATGTCAACAAACATGTGGAGGACAACTGTAAGTGTCACAGTTTGAGATCTTTATGTTAGTTATGTGTTTGATAAAATGAGCACTGACTCATGCTTTTATTTGTATGTGTGTGTTACAGGCTCATTGATGTACTTGAATGAAGCCACACTACTAAACAATGTCCGTGTGCGCTACAGTAAAGATAAGATTTATGTGAGTATTTTTTCTGTTGCAATTATTGCTATGAAGTTCTGTATTTTCACTTCGTTATTCACCCTAAATGGCAAGATGTCTTGAGTATTGTGGCTGAGAGAGATCAATGCTCTGCAAATGAAAATATTGCTGCTCAGCAAAATTGTGCTGCAAATACTCTTAACATAACTAAAAACAGAAATGCTCTGCAAAACACTCGCAACACAACCAAATACAGAAACGTTCTGCAAATATTCGCAAAACAATCAAATACAGAAATGCGCTGCAAATACTCTCAACATGACCAAATACAGAAACACTCAGCAAAATACTCGCAACACAACCAAATATAGAAATGTTCTGCAAATACTCACAACACGACCAAATACAGAAACATTCTAAACGTACTAAATGAGTTTTAAAAAACAGTATATTTACATAAATAGGCCAGTAAATGTTGTTTTTAATTATTATTACATTATGTATTAAAAAATACTCTACCATTCAACAGTGTTTTTAGGATAATTATTTCTTTTTGAATGCAATTTGATGCAAAGACTGAAATGTTTAATCTCTACATTAAAATTCAATTTCAAAGATCATAGATGATAGAACAGTCCTGTTATCATAATGAAAGAAAAAGTAAAAAAATAAATAAAGGACTTGCCAATTTTTATTATTTCTTTTTTTAAAAAAAATCTTACAAATTAAAAAATTGAAAAAGTAAAAATTGGGTGCTTGGGTGCATTCATTGGGTGCTTTTTTTTCTGCTGCTCATGCTGCTTTGTGTTGCAGACGTTTGTTGCCAACATCCTGATTGCTGTGAATCCATATTTTGAGATTCTCAAGCTGTATTCTCCAGAGGCCATTAAACAGTACCAGGGCCGATCGCTGGGCACTCTGCCTCCTCACGTCTATGCAATTGGTAAGGAAGGCTGCAGGAAAAGGCATGGGCTGTTTATGTGTGGGTGGGCCTACGTATATGCTAAATTTAATGCAGAGGCAGTGAAATTAAGGTATCTCAGTCATGTACAAAATATGTACTATTAGCTTGTATAAATGTTAATATTTCATGTATATATTTGTTTTTTATAATGTTTTTATTTATTATGTTTAGCGGATAAAGCTTATCGTGACATGAAGGTGTTGAAGATGAGTCAATCCATCATTGTGTCGGGAGAGTCAGGAGCCGGAAAAACAGAAAACACCAAGTTTGTTCTCAGGTATAGAAATAGTCAATATTATATACTGCATCATTAATAAAAAGTTAATAATATAAGGCTAAGCACATCTGCATAATCCTTTATTCTTTACTTGTTTTATTCGGTTACGCTTTCCTCTCACAGGTACTTAACTACATCTTATGGTACAGGTCAAGACATTGATGAAAGAATAGTTGAAGGTACGTCTGAAGGACTTTACTAATATAAATTTGTGCTCCACTATACTGTAACTAATGCAAGTTATAGAAAATATGGCAAAGAAAAACTATTTTCTGTTTGTTTCTAGCAAACCCACTGCTCGAAGCATTTGGAAATGCCAAAACTGTCCGAAACAACAACAGCAGTCGCTTTGGGAAGTTTGTGGAGATTCACTTTAATGGAAAGGTGAGTTTTGTACAAAAGCTTCCCTACAAACACAAAACTGTGAAGCTTTTTAAATAACAATGTACAATTTTAGCTTATCAATGAATATTACAAAAACACCCATGACAAAAAGACCCCTGAAGTCCCCGCAGTAAATACAGTTCAAAAATACAAAAAAAGCTTCTCTCCCTATCAAACATATGAGAAAACACACACATATATAAAAAAGGGCACTCATCTGTCATGCTCCAACTACAACAACGGATGGGAAAACAGGGAGCCAAAATAAACAAAACACCAACCAACATCACAAATGAATGAACATAGCCTTAAACATTAGTATCTACAACAATTGTCTAGTGCGCTGATCACCATGTGTACAGCACTGTATTTAACATTATGCCAGCTCTACGTCAAGGACACCATGAAAGCAGGGGTCCCATGGATCCAGGCTTCAGGAGACATAAACACAACAACAGCCACTCCCAAGATCAATCATGTCATCCCTCATTAGCCTCTTCACCGGTAATCAATACAGCTAGAGAGTAAAGACAGCAGAAAAAGAGAGATGCACAGCAAACAGTTGTACGTAATACACACCCAAAATTACTTCAGTTTGGTCACAATTAAGTTTTGGGATGAAATCTCACTATTAACGTACTATTAGTTACACCTTTTGACTAATTACTGCTTATTAATAGTTAGCAAGCTAATTTATTAAGTTAGTTCTGTCCCTGGATTCTGATTGGTCAGCAGCTGTGTTTTCTTCATAATACAGCACAGCTATGACTGCTTCACGCAGTGGTTCTGTGTATCACTGAGCAACACCCTTAGCAACATAATCAAACTGTTCCGTGAATTATGTATTTCGGCAATAATAAATGTTTGTTATTTATTTAATGAAGAATGTGTGACCCCTGCTGGCATTATGTTGCATATTTCATCTTTAATTTTGAAACCACGTCCTTCCCCTTCCTACGCCACGAATCGGTCTGTTTTAAAACTAAAAAACGGAGAACAGACGTTTTGTCATGCTGAGAGATAAGCAGATGTATGTGGTTGAGAAAATATCATATATGGTGTTAAAAAAAAAATTATGTGGTGGATAATAAGCTATTCTCTGCTATTCTGCTTTTTTATTTAAGAGAGTTGCACTCTGTGTACAACATGATTACAAACTCAGGGTAACACGTTCACTATTAAAGGGGCACCTTTCATGTACCATCTTTTAATATGATGTAATATGTATGTAATAGTAATAATTATTATTATAATAATAATAATAATAATAATATGTAATAATTGTATGCCTCAGGATTCCCCAGAATATGTTTAAGCTGAAAATACCCCACAGATCATTTATAATAATATCATTTTAAAAAGTTAAAGCAAGTGAAAGAGGAAACAGGCTGTTTTAGTGCATGTCTCTTTAAATGCAAATGAGCTGCTGCTCCATGTGCCCTTTTCCAGAATAGGGCTGTCTTTACAGTTCACCCCTGAGATACTCTGCTAAAAAAAACATGTGATTGGTTTTGATTATCATGTCTATCAGGCTGAAATCATGCATTTTAAAACCATATAATTTTTAAATTCTGATCTTTCTTTCATGTCTTATTGCGCTTAGATGTCAAATAGTTTATGTTATAAACATGCAAATGTTACAAAAGCACAGTTGGATAGGTTTGTGAAAGTAAACAGCTAGAAAAGAAATCACGTTTATAATAGATATGCATGTTAATTTTTGCTTAAATGCTATTTTTAAATGCTCTAGCATAGGCAGATTGAGTGTGGCTCTCTCAGGACGGGGTCTCTGCTAATACAGCAGAGCAAGAGCAAGCTGATTTTTATTATTATATTGTGGTTGTTTACACTTACTGCCCACATTGTATCTTCAAACAACATTGGCTATTTATGTAAGCAATAAGATACGAAAGGCTGTGCTGTGTCATGAATAAATCACGGCTTAAGGACGTTGTTAGGCATGACGCAAATCGGTTACCACACAATAAAAAATATTAAAACCAAAAATATATGGATTGAAATGTTGCTTTTCTGAAGCAAATTCGTAAAATGCAGTCCTTCCGCAAAAAAAAATAGTCCCTGACAGCGACAGTAAACGGCAAGAGAATGTTCCGAGTTGTTGTTTTAATTAATGTGATTTTAATTAGTAGTGATACTGATGTGTGATAGTTGCACGTTTATTTGAAGGCAGTGCTGATTTGTTTTTCAGAACGCAGTAGTAGGTGGTTTTGTGTCCCATTACCTGTTGGAGAAGTCCCGTATCTGTACGCAAGGTCAGGAGGAGAGGAACTATCACATCTTCTATAGGCTGTGTGCTGGAGCTCCTGAAGACATCAAGGAGAAGTTTCACCTCACCTCTCCAGACTCCTTCAGGGTCTGATTATACTATTTAAATTGAGCAATTCTTGACTGTCTGCCAGGTGTTCTTTCAAAGACCATGTTTCTGAACATTTCTTGTATATATTTTCTGTTTAATCCAGTATCTATGTCGAGGATGCACAAGGTACTTTTCCACCAAGGATTCAGACAAGCTGATACCTCAAAACCGCAAGAGTCCAGAGGTAATGCATTTGTTTTCAATTCTTTTTCTGTATATTCTGAGAGACTGCCACCAATTTGTTTTTGTTAGTTTGGATGGGGAAGAATTGATTATTGACATCGGGCAAGACACTACAGGCAAACATTGTTGGTCACACTTTAAGGTTCAGTTCTTGCAAACCATTAACTATGGCTTTTCCCTTAATTAACTCCTAATTTGCTGCTTATTAATAGTTAATAAGATAGTTGTTCAGTTTATTGGGTAGGATTAGGGTTGTAGAATAAGGTCATGTAGAATATGTGTTTTATTAATACTAACATACAACCAATATGCTTGTAATTTGCAGGCTAATAAGAGCACAGTTACCACAGCGTTGAGATTTTTGGCTGTTTAGATTTTTATAAACTGTTGTATCAGGCTACTGGAAAGAATTTATTTTATTGCAGTTTATCAATTTGTGCCTGTACAATACTTATCTTTTAAAGGCTTTCTCAAAATGAGGATTTGTACATATATCATTCATATTTTATATTTGTATGGGTTTTTTTATATATATAAAAAATATGGTGATTATTATATTATTTTATCATTTTCTGGGTGTTGACAGTATGTTCTGATTAATTGAGTGATAAAAAGAGAGACCCAAAATCCCTTGTAAAAATCTCAACAAATTGAAAGTACTGCAAGCAAATTTGCACATATTTAAATAACGACTCATTTCAACTATGATGATACCTGTTACATTATTTTCACCTGAGATACAAACATACATACATATACACACACATATATATTAGGGGTGGGCATAGATTAATTTTGAGCCAGATCACGTAAACTGTTAAGACTGGCTATTGTAATATCAATATCAGGTAAGATTACTGTTTTAAGATTTTATCTGTTTTAATTATCAAAATTAAACATGGGTTTAATACAAATAAAAATCATAATAGTTGAACTAAAGTAACCACGCATTAACATGGTTTTGCTATACTAGCCATTTAGCTTC
>JAUMHE010000075.1:835855-851271 GCA_032359235.1 Enteromius mattozi
A
Organism: Enteromius mattozi; assembly: GCA_032359235.1. NCBI lineage: Eukaryota > Metazoa > Chordata > Actinopteri > Cypriniformes > Cyprinidae > Enteromius > Enteromius mattozi. The sequence continues at coordinate 835,857 of JAUMHE010000075.1, forward strand.
CACACACAATATCTTATATATATATATATAAGTAATGGATGTTTTGGTGATTGTTGTGGTGTCAGTCGAGGGTCACTGGTTGGTTCTTGATTTATGACAGCATCAGCATGAGTGATTCATTTCATCCTTTGCAAGCGTCTATTCTTGTGTTTGGTTGCTGGTCTATGGCTTCATTTTAATTCTCAGATACTAGGCCTTTTGTTAATGACGGTATATCTTGAGTAATTCAAGCATAATTATGTTGATACTAATCTAATCACACACTAATCATTTGTAACATCATTGTCTGTGGTTGTGTGTCTGTTTGTGTGTGTCTGATACATCAAAGGATGAGAAGGTGAATACAGTATGTGTGTTGTTCAGTCAGAGGGGCTTTGCTTTTCTTCCCTCCTTTTGCATATAAATACATGACCTGGGTCCAGTGTGTTTCATGGTTTGTTATAATTACATAATTACAATTGTGGACTGGTATATTGCATGGAAAGTGGTTTCATTTAATTTAATCGATCTCTTGAATATTCTTGTTTCAGTAGTACTAGTTAATTTTGAATATGTCCTTTCCTTAAAAACAAAGTAACAATCTGTGTAAAGCAGGTTACATATGAACTCTGTCTGTGTGAAGTTATCTATCTAATATTATAAACATTTCTTACCATTTCTGTGTAACACTTGAAAAAAGCATATGAAATACATTTGACCCAGATCTTGTAAAAATGGGAACTTGCTTTTATTTCTTGGTAGCAAAACTGGCATTGCCCTCCACTGTTTTGGCTAGCTAGTTTTGGCTTTTCCTAAGGTAATGGGATATTGTTCTCTTAATATTGCTGTTTTTTGTGATAAATAGTGGTACTGTAGTAGCATTACAGCAGGCTGCTAGTGCACTTTTAAAATCCACTACACTGAGGTAAAAGATATTTTTGGTGTACTGTGACACTCTTGCTATACTGGTTTTTGTGTCCATTAACATTATCTGCTCCTCTCAGAGGACACTTTTTGACTTTTAGCAGCTGCATTTGTGCACCAAATACCTTTAGCTTCCTTTCAAGAGTTTTTAAACAAAATGCCAGCAACTTATCAATTTATTGGCAATAGTTTTGGCTCAGTTTTAACAGGCGTCTGGGGGGTGACAAGGCTTTTGCCATTTGAAAATATCCACACGGTTACATCAGACGCGTGAGTGTCATGAGGGGTTGGGAATTTTGTGAAAGTCATGATAGTAGTAACAGAGTTTATCTGTGGCTGTCACCAAAGGAATCACGCCCAAGACAACTCCCAATTCACACGCAGTTTATGAAGAGGAATGAACCGTGAGAAATCTTCCAACATATAGTTGCTGCACTTGGATAAATATAATTCACATGGGAAAATATTAAGGACAACAAGTGCACTTTACAATATTAGACATCAAAGACCTGTATACGCCTACCCTTTTCCTTTTGTTCTCAGATGAACTACTATGACCTGAAATCTTACCTCATTTTATATCTTTCAGTAAATTTAACATAAATGTAAGTATGAACATAGTCTAATGGCAAGGTTTGTATATAAGATTGGACTAGAGTCTTGAAAAAAATCATAAAATGAAAATGATTACATTAAACTATGAAAATCTATTTTCTATCACAATGATATGAGCACAGTTCCTTGGTCCCAACGGCTTAACAAACCAGTTGGGAGACCCTTTGTTATTTGATGCTCATCATTTGAGTGTCAATTTATAGCTGCATGTTTGAGCTGACAGCAAACCGAATGGCTCTGAAATCAGAGAGCTTCTATATGAGATTAAAAAAAAAAAAAGTTCTTCAAGCACACATATGCTTTTGGTTATGTAGCACTGAGTAACAAAACATGCAAATAAATTGATTGCAGTTGCTGTGCTGAGTTTTATTAGCAGTCAGGCTCCTGGATGAACTTGCTGAGTCTAACTTGGTCATTGCCTCTCAGCATCTGAAGGCAGGTCCTCTGAAAGACCCTCTGCTGGACGATCATGCCGACTTCAACAGAATGTGTGTGGCCATGAAGAAGATCGGCCTGGATGACACGGAGAAGCTTAACATGTTCAGGGTTGTGGCTGGGGTCTTGCACCTCGGAAACATTGATTTCGAGGAGGCTGGAAGTACCTCAGGTAAATGGAGAGCTTCGGTTATTAAACATACACTCTTTGGGGGCTAACAACTAAAATACTCTTGCCAGCAACTTGTGAGATTATTCATTTAAAGGTAATGACAGTGAAAACAATCCAGCTTATAACAGTATCTATACACTTGGAGGAGTTGTACATTTATATACTGTTTAGTTTGGAGAAAAATCGGTTAGTTACCAGTCAGACAAAATATGCTAATGTGAGTTATATTATATTTTACATAAAAGATTATTTTACATAATAGATTACTGGTATCTAAAACTATTAAATATAGTTTTTTTTTTAAATGAAATAAAAAAAATAAAATAAAATATGTAAGTTAGTTGCCAAGGCAACATTTTTAAGTACTAAAATACTAAAACTAAAGCTAAATATTAATATAAAAAAACTAATAAAAATGGCAAAAGCACTTTACAACCTTACAAAAACTAAAAATAAAAACTGAAAAATATGAAATAAATAAATATAAATATAATAAAAAAAATATTGATATCTACTGTAGTAAATGACACAAATTATTATAAAAATGTTTTATAATACAAAAACATTTCTTGTAGGGTAAGAATAAACATGCTGTAAACATTTCCACAAAACCTGCTGAATAAATAAGCTTTCCATTGATGTATGGTTTGTTAGAAGAGGACAGTATTTGGCCGAGATACATACAACTATTTGAAAATCTGGAAACTGAGGGTGCACAAAAATATAAATATTGAGAAAAAACTCCTTTTGAAGTTTTGATATACTGTATGTACAGTAGGAAATTTACAAAATATCTTAATGGAACATGATCTTTACTTTATGTCCTAATGATTTTTGATTGATTTAGGTCAATAATTTTGACCTATACAATGTATTTTTGGCTATTGCTACAAATACACCCCAGCCCATTTCACTCACAGTAAGTTCACATTAGACATTAGCATGATTATATACCACATCTTGATGAAAATGAAGAAAAATATGATGGAAATGTTTGTATTTACTGACTGGTGTTCATGTGTCTGTGTGTTTCAGGTGGCTGTGTTTTGAAGAAGACGTGCGGTCAGTCGTTACAGTTCTGTGCGGAGTTGTTGGGTCTGGATGAGGAAGATCTGAGGGTCAGTTTGACCACCAGAGTCATGCACACCACTGCAGGGGGCGCTAAAGGCACAGCCATCAAGTAAGAGCCGCTCACACCTTCTGATGAACTGAGTCTCCAAGGGATAGCCATTCAGCCTGTTGTCTTCTGTAGGGTTCCTCTGAAGGTGGAGCAGGCCAGCAGTGCTCGTGATGCTCTGGCTAAAGCCATCTACAGCCGTCTCTTCGATCATGTGGTCACCAGGATCAACCAGTGCTTCCCCTTCGACTCGTCTTCTCACTTTATCGGTGTGCTGGACATCGCTGGCTTCGGTACAAGACCACCTATGCTCATGAATACACTTTCCCACACACTCTTTTGAGTCCCCTGAGCCGTAAATGTCATGTAACTGGTCATTCAACCAACCAAACCTTGACCTCCTGCTTATACCAGACCTGATTTTTGGCTTCCTTCTCTTCAGAGTATTTTGAGCACAACAGTTTTGAGCAGTTCTGCATTAACTACTGTAATGAGAAACTCCAGCAGTTCTTCAATGAGCGCATTCTCAAAGAGGTGAGTGTTTCAGCTGACGTGTGTGTGTAAATCAACTAATTTACTGCAGCTTCAGATGCAGCTTATCCAGTTAGAATTTACGGCCCTTTTTCAGATGCCTTTACCATTACTACAGTAAACACACTAAATAAACATTTATAGTACAAAAGATTTCTATTTCAAATAATTGCTGTTCTTTTGAGCAAAGAAAAACATGTTTCCCCACAAAACCTGAAGCAACACAACTGTTTTGTTTTGTTTTTTTACATAATAATAATAATACATGTTTCCTTAGGCATATTCAGCTGCAGTATTTTCAATTTTGTTAATCTGCTCATTTCTCAACATACAGTAGGAATCAACAATTCACTTATATTGTTCATTAAATTAAACAACACAAATAATAGCATGAAATGCAGTAGATAATACACATTCAAATTAAATACATATACAGGATAGCCATTTATTGAAGACTAATTAATCAACTAATTAATAAAAAATAACATTTATCTCAAAATTCTGACTTTTTTCTCGCAATTGTATTGTATAACTCACAATTGCTTGTTGTAAAGTAAAGTAAGAGTTATGATATTGCAATTAGTTGCTATTACCTTCTTGGTCTGTTCAAAATTGTTCAGCGGTCAAAACGGTCCATTGAAAGGCATGAACCGGACTGATATTATGTCTGTTGTTTGTGTCTGGTTAACAGGAGCAGGAGTTGTATCAGAAAGAAGGTCTGGGGGTCAATGAGGTCCATTACGTTGATAATCAGGACTGTATAGGTCTGTATATCATTAAACATGACTACACTACACTGATTTGATTGGATGCTTATAGGGTGCACAAATTATATCTGCACCCTTCTGCCTTTTATACACCAAAATAAATCAGAATGCAGAATAAATCTGCCTGTGCATCTTCTCCTGTTCAGACTTGGTGGAGGCGAAGTTAGTGGGCATCTTGGATATCTTGGACGAAGAGAACCGGCTACCTCAACCCAGCGACCAGCACTTCGCTGAAACCGTCCACAGCAAACACAAGGACCATTTCCGCCTGACTGTGAGTCACGCTCCGGCTTTACTTTACATTCCTCTAGTATAGTGGCTTTTTTCTTCAAATCTTTCACCATCCGCAGGTTCCCAGGAAGTCCAAGCTGACCGTGCACAGGAACGTCAGAGACGATGAGGGCTTTATCATAAGACACTTTGCTGGAGCAGTCTGCTATGAAACGGTACTCACTCGCTCTGTTTGATTAATTGATTCAATGGAAATGTTATACATTACCATAGAAGAGTCACAAATTGGGCATAAGTCTGCTTCAGTCAAAATACATTAATCTCCCTTGTCAGACGAGGATTTATCAATTTTATCAAATATTTTGCTGATTTCTAAATAAATAATAGATCCAAGAGATCTTAGGTGGTCGTGCATGTCGTCTGATGGATTGATCAGCATTAAATTAAACATTAAAGTAAACTAAAACTAATAAAAAGTGACAGTACAACATTTACAATAGCACAGAATTTCTGTTTCAGATAAATGTAATTTTGAACTTTTCTATTAAACACAGAACCCTGAAAAAAGTATCAGTTTCATTTTTTCCCCTTTCAAAATGTGTTCGTCAAGTCAACTCATTAACTGCTTTATCCCCAAAATATTTGACTGCAAACAAAACCTTTTTGGAGAAAAAGCGGTTTTGTCAGAATTTGATCACTTTGATTCTCTTGCCTAAAGTTGATTCTTAAGCTGTGTTTTGTTGAGCCCATATAAATTCAATTTAAATGTAAAAAATATCTCCTATTGTGGCATGTATTCCAGATTGTAAATAAGGCTTTAAAATGTTTTTGATATAAATAACTGTTATATTCTGTTGATTCTATAATTTCTTCTTTTTCTTTAAATACTAAAACTTTGAATACTTTGAATAATTATATATATATATTAAAATGGATACATGAAACAGAAAAGCTACTGTATATTGTAACCAACAAGCAACCAACAATGCTGAAGGTACAGTTATTAAACTAAATAAAACAATTTTTTAAAAAAGAAAAAAGCTATAATAACCCTTTTCCATAATGATTGAAAACCAAAATGAAAAACAAATTGTGGAGTGTCCATTGACAGGGCTGTTGGTATATTTTGGATCTGGCACAAGGGGGCGTTAACTGTTTGGTTAAAGTAATCTCAACATGCCAAACTACTATATCAGCCTGGGCTGCGTTTCCCAAAAGTATCGGAAGCTTAAGTACATCATAGACCCATTGAAACCAACGGAGCTACGATCAACTTAGGCTTACGATGCTTTTGGGAAATGCAGTCCTGGTCAGTGAGTCTGAGTTTTTAAAGTTTAGTTATATGTAGACATTTTCCCACTCTCTTTCAGACTCGGTTTGTGGAGAAGAATAATGACGCTCTTCACATGTCCCTGGCGAGTCTGGTGAGCGAGTCCAAGGATAAATTCATCGGAGAGCTCTTTGAGAACTCCAACCACTCCAAAGACACCAAGCAGAAGGCCGGCAAACTGGGCTTCATCAGTGTAGGCAACAAATTCAAGGTCAGTCTCATAATCACTTACTGATATTTAATTAAACTATCATCTGCACTGTACAGTCAAACTCAAAACATGGTGCTGTTTTTTAGCATTTCAGAGCAGTTCACAATCATTGAGTAGCTACTGCTCTGTATAATCAATTGCTTGTGATCTACTGTTAATGAATTACGGCAATTATGGTGTTTATGTCATATTATGATGTAGATGGAAGGGTGCATATTTTATTTTGCATATGTGACCCTGGACCACAAAAATCATATGGGTAATTTTTTGAAAAACTTTATGCATTATAATTATATAATAAGTTAAGTTTCCATCGATGTATGGTTTGATGAACCTGAGGGTGCAAAAAAAATTAAATATTGAGAAAATCGCCTTTTTAAAGTTGTCCAAATAAAGTCCTTAGCAATGCATATTAATCACATAATTTACAAAATAACTTTTTGGAGTGTGATGTTGACTTAATATCCTAATGATATTTGGCATAAAGAAATATTAATAATTTTGACCCATACAATGTATTGTTGGCTAATGTTACAAATATACCCGTGCTACTTATGACTGGTTTTGTGCTCCAGGGCCACATATTAACCTGTATCTGGCATGTAATTTACCATAAACTCTTCTCTCTTGACTGTCCTGTCAGAACCCTAAAAATAAGATCATTATTTATTTAGCACATTCAATATAGAGAATTTAGTTTTTTTTCATGCATTTCATAAAAAATTGTATTATTGTAACAGCAAAATCCAATATCAATAGGATGATAAACCATACAGATAACTTCAGTTTCAATTTATATTGAATAAAACAAGGCTTGAGTGTTGAGTGTAACAGTCTCCCTTTTTGACAGTTGACTGCAGCCTGTTTAATTAAGTAAAAGATTCATAATTCATTTTTTGGAATTGTACTGTATTAATGTTATTTGGCCAGGCATAAAAAGTTTTACATTTTTCACAGACGCAGCTGAATATTCTTCTGGAAAAGCTGCACAGTACTGTGAGTCATCAATTCCAGCTTTGATTTTTGTTGTTGTTTTGGCTAGGTGCTAAATGTTACCACATACATTAGCTTAAACTGGAAAGAAACAAACATGTTTTTGAGGATTACAGCAGGTCATGTGTGTTTCAGGGTTCAAGTTTTGTCCGCTGCGTGAAGCCCAATCTGAAGATGGTCAGCCATCATTTTGAGGGAGCTCAGATTCTGTCTCAACTACAGTGCTCAGGTTAACACACACACACACACACACACACACGGTTATTAGTGTCTGAATAATATTGAGGTCTTTTTTTTCCCTGATATATCAAGTATGTTTCTTAGCAAAAACACACATGCAAACCTTCTTTTAAAGATTTTGGTCTAAATAATCCATAAATAATAAAAAAAAATATATATTTTAGATGTCAGACTTTGCAGGGTTAAATTTCAACAAGACTGTAAATAACTGAAGTGTCAAGGGACAAAAAGTGTTAGCTAACATCCCAGTCAGAATTTGCAGGACTGCTGCATGGCAATAGCTTTCTTGGCTTCTGGATCAAATCTGTTAATATTCTCATTGGCCCGTGTGCTGCTTGTCCGTTCTCTGACTGTGTTTCTGTGTTTGTCTGTTCAGGGATGGTGTCAGTTCTGGATCTGATGCAGGGTGGCTTCCCCTCTCGTGCACCGTTCCACGAGCTCTACAACATGTACAAGCAGTATATGCCTGCCAAACTGACACGACTCGACCCGCGACTCTTCTGCAAGGTGCGTGTTACGTCCAGACATTACCACAGTCAGTGTATAAGAACGTGTGCTGGGTGATGTTTGTGTGCTGGTAAGGTTTCACAACTACTACAGAGTGTAAGAGCTAGTTGTCACTCTGTAATATTATTCAGAAATTAAAAGCATTTAAGATTTTTTTTTCCCTCTCCCCAACAGGCTTTGTTCAAAGCTCTTGGCCTGAATGTAAATGATTATAAATTTGGTTTGACAAAAGTTTTCTTCAGACCTGGAAAGGTGATGTATCTTCCTTTATATACATTTTTGTTATTTTATTTTATTTAATTTTTCTAATGTGTCTCATTAAGATAAATGTGCAGGTCATATTTTTCCCTCAAATCTAATTTAAAAAGTAATAAACTAATTTTGGATGAAGAAAAAGTGTAATGTCATGGTGTAAAGCATAACTTTATCCTGATAAATCTTTATGTGATGGGAATCTTGTTTATTCACATACCTTTTTTCTGATTGTGACCATCATGCACTTTACTAACATATTTGATGTTATCAGTTTGCGGAGTTCGATCAGATCATGAAGTCAGATCCCGATCATCTGGCTGAACTGGTAAAGCGTGTCAATAAATGGCTCATCTGCAGCCGCTGGAAGAAGGTGCAGTGGTGTGCCCTGTCTGTCATTAAACGTACGTAATTAACTGATTGTTAGTCTATAGTTAGGACCTACAGTTTGTGTACACAATACAGAGGAGAACCAGTTCTGCAGAAATTAGCCATTGGTCCAGACTTTGTTTAGATTTAGTCTTTGCACACTCACTTAAATAGACATCAGAGATGCTTTGTAAACACTGTTGAAAGGGTTCCCTTGTATTCTGTATACAATCCGAATTCAGGAAATGTTGGGACATTTTTTAATTTTGAATAAAATGGAAACTAATTTCATATCACATGAGCCAATGTTTTATTCACAATAGAACGTAGTGAACATAAATGTTTAAACCGAGAAATTGTACACTCTTATCTTCTAAATGAGCTCATTTCAAATGTGATGCCTGCTACAGGTCTCAAAATATTTGGCACGGGGGCCACAAAGGGCTAAAAACATTTGAAAATATTCCGCTATTGTGAATAAAATATTGGCTCATGTGATTTGAAAGTCTTTTAGTTTTTATTTTATTCAAATGTAAAAAAAAAACGTCCCAACATTTCCGGAATTCAGGTTGTATTTTTGCCTGCATTCGGGAAAAAAAAGAAGAAATAAAACAATATGGATGCGGATAAACCAGAGAATAAATGCAGAAATAAAAAGAAGAATAATTACAAGAAATAAAGGACTAAAATAATATGCTATACCCTAATTTCATGTTTTTTTTCTTTGCTATGTCAGTGAAAAACAAGATGCTGTACCGAGCCAAAGCGTGTATCCAGATGCAGAAGACAGTCCGCATGTGGCTGTGCAGGAGGAAACACAAACCCAGGTGGGCAGCACTTCCTTTTTTTTTCAGTGTTTCTTAGTGATGGAAAAGAGTGGCATGCTGTCAGTTACTGCAACAAATCAATTTAGCTCCTTCGGTACAGCATTACATTAGAAGGCAACTTTGTAAAAAACTTTTATCATATGCTTATAACACTTAAACATTTTAGTATTAGACTGTTTTGATGGAATTGCTTGCTCTCTCTATGCACAATTATTTTAAATGACAAGTTCAAAATTAAACATTGTAACATTTTCTGTAAAAATATGAAGTGACAATAATAATGAAACATTTTCAGAATAGCAAATGTAAAACTGTTGGAACAACTGGAAGACTTGAGTAGAAGTGAAGAACATTAATGTGTGTGTGTGTGTGTGTGTTAGGATCGATGGGCTGGTGAAGGCACGTATCCTGAAGAAGACGATGGAGAAGCTGAATGAGGTGGTGTCTGGACTAAAGGAGGGAAAACAGGAGATGAGCAAACACATGCAGGAACTCGACTCCTCTATCAACTCCCACATACTCAAGATAAAGGTGTGTGTCATGTTGCTGAAAAGCCCTGTTCCTCATTTAGTCTACAAGAGCTGCAGATGAAGAACCATATCTTCTCTCTAGAATACTGTAATGAGCCGTATAGACATCGACCATGAGCACCAGGCTCTGGTCACACACTCGCAGGGGCTGCTCAGCACCATGCAGAAGAAGAAACAGGAGGAGGAGGAGATGGAGCGTCTCAGACGCATTCAGGAGGAAATGGAAAAAGAGCGAAAGAGACGTGAGGAAGAGGAGCAGAAGCGCAAACAAGAGGAAGAGGATAGGCGCCTGTGAGTATATGTTAGGATTAAAAAGTGACAGAACTCAAGTCATTCCTAACCCAGATTGATCGTACACCAGCCAGTATTTTCTATATTTTAAAATAGTGGATGAGGACCATAAAGCACCATCACACTATTATTAAAGTATATATGACTCTTACAATACCCACCAAGTATTAAATTAAACAATGAAAATCAGAAAGCTGGCATGAAATTAACATTCACCTGACTTTCTAAATGAATATTTTAGGTAATTTTATGAATAGGCGGGGGGCGTCTATAATGAAAATATCATAACTCAGTTCTCCAGTAAAATGTAAGGCTTCTCTTTGATGACATATGCCAGACTTCTTCAATCATTTAGTCTGCTTAGTCTCTAAAATGCACAGATTTTTCTTTTCTGATAGCTCATTTCACTTAGACGTGCAGAAAAGGTCAGTCATTAATTGTGACGGCTGAAACTTCTATGTGTCTGTTTTAGGAAAGCCGAGATGGAGTTGAAGAGAAAACAGGAAGAGGAAGAGCGCAAGAAAAGAGAGGAGGAGGAGAGGAGACTGCAGGTGAACTCATCACATTATTTCTTCAGTGTTTCCCCTCATGTTAGCAGGGTCTAAAACTAACCTTTAGTCAAATCTGCTGATAGGTGAGAATCTCCTGGCCAGGAATGTTTTTTAGGAGCTGTGTATTTTTGAAATTTTGAAAAAAAAAAAGTGTTTTTGCACATTATGAGAAGAAAGACTCTTTTTCTTGTATATGGATCTTTTTCACGTTTCTCACTATTTTTGCACTTTTCTCAGCAGTGGAAGTTGTCATAGTTGAATATTAGATGCATTCGCGCTTTTAGCTTTTTTGTGTGTGTAATTTTATGATTATATTTATAATATAATACAAAGGATAGTATTATAAATGTACATACATTTTTAAAATATATATACATATATATATATATATATATATATATATATATATATATGCATAAATATAAAAAAGTTTTTAATGACCATTAAACGTAGCATCAGTCTTGTAAAAAGGGTAAATTATAACAGCTGTTTGAAAACATATACTTGCCTCCTGCATTTTTGTGCCAAACATTTGTGTTGGTAGCAGCTGATGCAATGTGTGTTTCAGGAGGAGATGGAGCTGCAGCTGCAGGCGGAGAGGGAGCAGGAGACGGCCCGGCAGGCCGTGCTGGAGCAAGAGCGGAGAGACCGAGAGCTGGCCCTGAGGATCGCTCAGAGCGAGGCTGAGCTCATCCCAGAGGAGACGCCAGTAGAAGCCGGACTGCGCAGGTATCTGCCTCCCTCTGAACGCCGCTGCTCCCAGCTAAAGACTTACCTTCAGGCTAATGATACACGGGGCAAATTTTTGAGCCATTTTGCCAGGCAACTTTTTTTGAGCAATGTTGCTTAGACACTTTCCTACTGAGAATGGGTAAAAGAATTTCTGTCTGGATACTTTAGATCAGCCGTGTGTGTCTTACCTGGTTTCACATTGAAAGCAACATTAACTGAAGTTGCCCTGTGTATCATCAGCCTCGGATGTTTACCCAGCAGACCCTACAGATAAACATACCCCATAGAGCAATCTTACATCATGACTCCAGTGGGCTGAGGAAAAAACACATTGTACAAATTAGAGCTATCAAAATAGCTAAAAAACTAAATTCAAATTTTGCGCTTAAATATTATCAATATTTGAATAATAATAAAATTTAAAAAGCATAATTACATTTAGGGGGAAAAGTTTTTGGCTTCTGTCCTTAGGCCACTAGAGGGCGCATTGAGAGAAAAAATTACAAATGCACATTTATTCAAAGCAATAAAACAACACAACATAATGTTAATAATGCTTAAACAATTGGAAACAAAACTGCATGTTGTATGTACCAAACACCAATAACAAAGAGACACTGAAAAAGCAGCCTGACACATACCTGAAATTCAATTTTCGATTGTGGATTATTTTTTTCCAATTTCCAAATATTCAAAATGAAAATTTTTGTTTGACAGCCCTAGAAATGAACTAGAATACATGTACCATTACACATGCATTTATATGAGTGTTTCTTGTCATGCAAACAGTCAATCATACAGCTGCAGGTTAAAGGAATGTTCTGGGTTCAATACAAGTTTACCTTAAAACCACATATACTATAACACTACAATAAAAGTGTCTATAAAAGACAGTCCAATCACATTATAAATGCAGTGCAACCCGTTAACAAGTTTTGCTCAAATAATAAAAATCTTTACTAACGAATTAATGTAAATTGTTCAGAAGTTACCATTATGTTTCAAAAAATTTGCATTTAAAATAAATGCTATTCTGTTAAACAGCGTATTCTTAAAAGATTGTGAAATGTTAAGCATAGTTTTCAACATTTTTTTATAGCACATTATTTATTTGGTAACCCTTTTACAGTAAGGTGTCATTTATACATTAGTTAATGTATTAACATGAATGAATTTATTCATCTGTGTTAACGTTACATCATAAAAATACAGACGTTCATTGTTTGTTAATGTTAACTAATATTAACAAACAACTTATGGTTTTAATAATGCATTAGTAAATGCTGAAATTAACATTAACTAAGATTAATAAATGTTAATAAACTTGAATATCACAAAGGATATCAAGATGCCAAACATAATTTGATTTCTCTTTCTTTGACTTTTTTTCTTTGTCTTGAACCTGGAACATTCCTAGAAAGTATTAATGGTGGTGGGATATTGTTTAATTAACGGTGGAGGCTTTAATTAATTTCTCCGTCACTCAATTTAATGTACTTAATGTCTGTTTTTACAGTGTTGCACCACCACCACAAAAACTCAAGAGCTTGACCATGTAGGTTACATTTTTTACTGTCTCCTGTTTAAATCTTTATTCTTTACTCATCATTTCTAGTTCAATTTAAAAGCAGCTCTTTGTAAACTTTTTCCATTAAGCACCATGGGTTTGAAATGGATCTAGCTTGCAGTCTACAGTATGTGGAGTGTTTAAAATCATACAGTAGGTCAAAGTCAGAGGTCTGTTTGGAGTCATAGCAGTCTCAGCAGACATATTTAGTTCAGAACAGTAACTCTGTAGCAGATTATTTGATCCTAGTTAGTCAAATGCACAAATGGAAAATCCTATGAGCAGTGTACTGATGCCATATACTGTACTAACATGTACCATGGTCCAATAATCATGTCCTTTAGGGAGGAAATGGCCAAGGAAATGTCTGATCTTCTGGCTCGGTGGGTAGAAGGGTTTGTTTTTGGAACTACAGATGAACACAACCAGAAATCAAAACATGATCCACTAAAATGAAAACAAAATGACGTTGTTGAAGTCTGAAACTGCATCAAATTTGAATCATTCTCATCACATTCAGTCCAATCACAATATTTCAGTAATTTCACACAATGTTTTGTAAATCTAAATGAATCCCGTCACTTGTTCTTTTATTACTTCTGTCTGTGAATTAATGTTCCTTCCTTGCAGTTTATTAAATGCTGATATGTCCTTTTTTCTTTTTCTGAGATTGATTTCCTTTTATTGCTATTGTTTACACCAGATCTGTGTTTTTTGTAGCCATGTTTAAATAATATTGTTTATTAGCATGTGTTTGATTGTTTCAAAAATTAAGGGGCTTTGTAAATTTGATTAATTGTATGTAGTGTAAATGTGACTTTTTACATTTTAATTGTTAAGTTGAAATCTGTGTTGCTTTTTGTACCTGGCAAATTGTATCGGTTGTGTAACTGTATGTTTTTTTGTGGCTTCAGAGCTCCACAGGTGACTGCCACAAATGTTCAAGCTGATGTGAAGAAATTTGAACTCAGCAAGTGGAAATATGCTGAATTACGGGACGCTATCAATACATCGTGTGGTAAGAAAGTTGTTTTCATGACTGCATATGATGAATATGAAATATGTTTGTGACACTATGCAGCAGTCCAAGAGTCCAAACCACACATCAGATTTGCATTTTTACCCAATTTCATACCAATATTTTCTTTACAAATTATATTTTCAGCATAACAAATCTCACCTTTGCACTTTGCTCACACAGCTCAATGATGATCCTAATGCTCATGTGTTCTGTCAGTCACAAATTTGCTTTCATTTGAATAGTAACCTCAAAATCTTTGATATTTTTAAATATCAAAGATAAATTTTAGATATTACCTTTTTATTTTAGTGTTGAATAATATTTTTTTACACATTCTTTTTGTGCTTACGAACCAAAAACATAGCATATAATTGCTAAAAAAAAATTTGTTTTTGGTTACTTACACATTATCATCATAATAAAACCTAATTCTGTATTGATGGATAAAATTGTGGTTAATGTAGATGTTCCAACTTTTTTTTTATAATATCCATCTAGACATCGAATTGTTAGCTGCATGTCGTGAGGAGTTTCATCGTAGACTGAAGGTTTATCACGCGTGGAAGTCAAAGAATAAGAAACGCAACACTCAGGATGAGCAGAGAGCACCAAAAGCCGTCATGGAATATGGTAAGGAAAAAAATCACTGGAGATCTCTTTTGAAAACTGAGATTGGCCAGTCTAAAGTTAGAATGAAATGCAAATTAGATACTGTAGACAGAAATAATTTTTGTGTGGGTTTTTTTTAATAGTTGACATAATTGGAAGCCAAAGCTTCGTAGGTAAGTAAGGCCAAAAAATAAACCAACAGCTGACTAATTCCCAAAATATAACTAAAGGACCTAATGAAATACAAAGAGGAAAAAAATCCAATATTTAGCCTAACTCACTCACTTAACAAAGGCAATAGAGAACAATATTTACAATAAACACAATATCCTGTTCCCTGCTGCTTTCCTAACTCTTTTAAATGTACTGTGTTTTTAAAAGAAGAATATTATGCTTAACAGAGCTAGGTTTACTTGACCACAAATACAGTAAAAACAGCAATGTTGTGAAATATTATTACAATTGAAATTACAGTTCTGTGTGAATATCTGTTAAAATGTCAGCATCATTTCTCCAAGTCTTTAGTGTCACATGATCCTTCAGAAATCATTCTAAAATGCTTATTTGATTAAAAAAACTATATATATATATATATATATATATATATATATATA
>JAUMHE010000075.1:854433-874993 GCA_032359235.1 Enteromius mattozi
GTCTTTATGACAGCTAACGACCTCAAACAGGTGCTACTAATTTAGAATCATGAGCAGAGTGTAGCTGGACTATTTAATAGCAAAATAACAGGTCTTTGAGGGTCAGAAATCTGGCTGATAAGCAAGTGATGAAATATTTGACACAGTAATTCCCAAATAAATTGTTAAAAAATCGTACAATGTGATTTCCGGACCTCACTGTATATATATATATATTTATTTAGATAATTTTCATTCATGTTGAGTACTTTTGTGGAAATTGTGATACTTCTTTGGTTTCTTTAATAGTTGAATTATATAAGTTTTGCTGGCTGGTTGATACCAAATTTTATCTCTGGGGATGTTTTTTGTAAAAATATTAACACACACACTATTAATGCTTTTGTTGTCATTCCATCATCCTCCTGCAGCCCAGCAGAACCCAGTTGTGCCTGTTGTGCCCCGTCAGCAAGAGATCGTCATGAACAGACAGCAACGCTATTTTCGCATTCCCTTCATCCGACCAGGAGACCAATACAAAGACCCTCAGAACAAGAAGAAAGGATGGTGGTACGCACACTTTGATGGCCCTTGGATTGCCAGACAGATGGAGCTGCACCCGGATAAACACCCCATTTTGCTGGTGGCAGGTCTGATTCACTTTCACTCTCGTGTTTTTCTCTGATTTGATGTCAGTTCATTGCCGTTACCTCTCTTTAATTTCTCACAGCATTACATTTGCTCTTAAGAGAAGCTGGTTGGTGTCAGTGATTTGTGTTTCTGATAGAGATACTCGGTATATTGGTAACTGCGTCAGTTTTTTCAAAATAGTAAAATAATGAGACTCATTACATCACTACTTTTTGGTTGAATTGTTTTAAATGCCAACCGTTACAGTTGAGTGTATTAAGAAAAGTCTTTCAGATCCTTCTCATTTTTCTTGTGTTAAGAAATAATTAAATCTAAAACTGATGAACAGCTACATCTACCTACACAGTATTATATGGGTTACAGTGGGCTATGTTCACACTGCAATGCTCATATACGATTTTTTTGTTCGTAAGTGCAAAAGTACGATAACAATATGGCATAAAGCACACTTCAGTAAGTTTTTCTGCATTTATTTATGAGCAGTGAAAGCCAGTGAATCCAGTGAAAGAAGGGCAAAGATGGGGAAATTGAGTGCAAAGTATTTAAATATTTATGTTCAGTCAGCTTGTGGAGCTGTCACTGTAATACTTTAGTATAACACCTCACTGTCTCTCCACTGAATGCATTTGTCAGATTCACTGAATGATCAAAGAACAACTGTTATGTAAAATTATAGCGTCATACTCAAAAAAGACTCAAGGGAACAAGGGTTACATAAATAACCGACACGTTTTACTTTGTAGCTGTTTGAATACTGGCAAGTATGAATAGATCATTTTAGCCAGTATATTGCTTAATTTTTTGATTAGTTCCTAAAGTTCAATGTCTGTTTTTGTGTTGATAGGTAAGGATGATATGGAGATGTGTGAGCTGAGTCTGGAGGAGACTGGTTTGACTCGGAAACGTGGTGCTGAGATTCTGGCTCGCCAGTTTGAAGAGATCTGGGAACGCTGTGGAGGCATTCAGTACCTTAAAAATGCCATCGAGAGCAGACAGGCCCGACCCACGTACGCCACTGCCATGCTGCAGAGCATGCTCAAATAAACATACACACACACATCACTACCATGCTGCAGAGCATGTTCAAATACACACACACACACACACACACACACACACACATACATACATACATCACAGCTCTAGTTCCATAAGGGAATCTGCCAACTCCTACATAACCAGCACTGACTTTCATTTAGTTTTTTTTTTTTAGTCTTTTAATAATCTTTTCGGTTTTTAGTCTTTTGACGTAATTTTTGTTTTGTTCTTTTTAAGTACTTCTCATTTGTTCTGAATTTATTTGAATATCTGGTACATCGAATCATCTCATTGATCTTTAATTGCTGTTCTTGACAGTGTAATTGCCTCTAAACTGCCTCTTAATATGATTTACTTTTAATGTAATATTTTTGCTATGATATATGATGAACATCAGTAATCCATAAATACTTCACTGGCATTGTTCCTTGAGAGAAATTCAACAGTCTCTTCCTAACGTTTGAATCAATCTCACGTTGAAATAAAGATGCTCTTTGACTTGCAGATGTAAATACTGATATTGTTCAGCACTTTACACTATTCTGAGTTTTGTTATTCACTGTGAGTTTAACTGCTTGCATAAAGTATTTACAAAAGCTACAAAACAGTAAATACAATAACTCTGGTAAGTAATGACAACTAAATTATGACTTTGAATGAAAAACCTTTAATAAAAAATAATGATTTTAATAATACGATTTAGTATTCTTGTGATGTTTTTATTGTCCCTAAGTCAATGATGATGTTTGCAAATGATGCAATATGATACACAAGGCTTGGGTTGTAATTGTCACAGCAGACCAAATATGTATAAGAGCAATATGCAAATCAGATTTGTTTCTATATACAAAATCAATATTTGTATGAAACGAAACAAGGTACTGATGTAGGCATGAGATCTCCAGCTAAATAAAGTTGTCTGTTTTCTTCCAACAAGCACAGTTGAGATTTTATATAGATATAAACCAGCAGAGTTGGTGTACGTGAATACACCAACTGCATTTACAAAAATACATATAGAGTTATGTGTGCCTCATTTCAGGGATTACCTTCTATAACATTTCACAATATAATAACAATGATAAAAATATATATATATTTAATATAGTACAAACAACTATTAAATGTCACTGTGAAATATGTTGACGAATATTGTTATCTAAGGCTTTAAAATGCAAAAAAGTGATGCTATTTACTGTTATTCAGAGCTGCCCAGGGACATCACTAACATATCTCTGGATTTAATATTACACTATACATTTTGCATGGTTAGTGTTTTGGGTAAATCTTACAAAATTGGTTTATATTATAAAATAACTTCTTTTGT
The DNA here is from genome assembly GCA_032359235.1 of Enteromius mattozi. Taxonomy (NCBI): domain Eukaryota; kingdom Metazoa; phylum Chordata; class Actinopteri; order Cypriniformes; family Cyprinidae; genus Enteromius; species Enteromius mattozi. Next base: position 857,429 of record JAUMHE010000075.1, read on the forward strand.
AACATTTGTTGCTCTATAGCATTCAAAGAATATTTCCAAGTTCTTCATTCCACAAGACAACCATGCTAAAATACTAAAAAAAATTATTCACTATGTGTGTGATTAATAATTAAGACAATTAATAATTACACACCAAAACAATTATTAAAATGATGTTCCATACTATGAGAGTTTTTGAACAGTGTGAAACTTGTGTATTCATTATAATCAAACAGAAGAATAATTTCCTCATTGTGAGGAAACCCATAATGCTTTCTGTCATGTGAAAACATTTAACCAGCCATCTGTTCAGGATGTTTGGCCACTCATTCTACAGCCTTCGTGAGTTTAGGGATCATGGGATGTCTTTTAAAATGTCTTTTAACGGCTGGATAAGCACCATTGGAAGACAGCATGACTTGATGGGTCGTCACCTCTGTTAAAAGAGAAACAAGTTGCTTTGCGTTGATGTGCAGTAGATAAAGGATGTTTAGCTAATAGCTGCATGAATTTTATCTAGAAACACCACAGACTGTATAAATGGTTTTACTAACAAACTTTATGTAATCTAATATTGTTTATAATGTAATACATTTTTTAGCTGGACTGTGCATTAGTGCAATTAGTCTATAACATTTTGTTATAATTAACCTCAAACATGACATTAAGTGAGACCTGGGTCCAGTTGTGTACACATTATTACGACTAATCATCATTTATTCAAAGAGCAAGCAATTATATATCTTAAATTAAACCAATCTATGCATTTATGTAATTGTTTGCCGGACTGGACTTTTATGTAAGTCAGTTTAAGCATTTAACGCAATTGGCCACTTGTCTAATAGTTCGAAGTTTATTCAACCACAACAAAAGTTGATATATGAGATCTGATCATACCTCAGTGACAGTGATTATATTGTGTAGATCTTCTGTGATTAACTCGTCAAGCCTGGTATCGTGGTCTGGTCTCTGCCTCTGTAAAACAGGACAGCATATACAGCAATATGAAGCCTAGTTTTAAAAGGCAAAGAAAGACATCAATATAACCTGAAGGGAAAGCAAAAAAAAAATAAAAAAATCACAAAAAAAAACAAATTCACAGGTGTGTGATGCATCAGTTTCTGTAAAAAAGACATATTAGTAAAGGTTTTTTAATTACAAAACAGTCTTTGTTTTAGAACATGCTGGAAATTAAAGCATATCGTTATTCCTGGAGTAAAGTCCTGCTTTATGGCAAAAGTGGTAACATGTCTCTTTCATTGATCTGTATAATTACAGGTGCACAAACGTTTATAAATGACATTGTACAATATTCCTTATTTTCACAGAAATATTAGTTCAGTGCTAATTGTCTAAAAAGTGTTGCATTTCAGTGTGGTGATTCCATGAAATGATGCTGCAGAAGTAGAAACCAAGCATTTAACAAAATGTGTTCGCTCCCAGAGTAGATTTTTCAAATTAAACTAATTTAGTAAAGTAAGGTTAAAAAAGACCAAAAATAGCCCATCTAAATATGGGTAAAATAAAATTTTGAACGGAAAGTTACATATATTTAGAAAATTGTGGAGAAGAACCCTTAATGGGGATTTCAATACAGAGCTGCCTGGCAATCCCAAATCAAATGCCTGAACTCTAATCAGATCACTGTTAAACAGGAAGATGCATATTTACAATGACTTGATGCTCTACTTTTTATTTGTAGTTTTTTGATGAGAATTTCTACTTGTGGATGCTTCAGTTGTTAATCCAGAGCAGCATGGTGGGGACATCTGACTGTTCGGTCAACGAAAAAATAATATCTCAAAGATAAAAGGCAGAAAATGAAAATGAGGAATGAGATATATCAAAAGAGGTAAAGAAGTATTCATAATTGTGTTTAGAACAGAAGGACAAGAAAAATAGACAGTGAAGCAAGTAAAGATTTGAGACATTTTATGCAAACCAATGTTGTAAATAATGCTGTTGTCATAGTGCCAATATTTTATTCATAATAGAACCGAGAAAATAAATGTTTAAACAGAAATTATACACGCTTTTCCACTAAATGAGCTCATTTCAAATTTGATACCTGGTATAGGTCTCAAAAGAAAATTACATTTTGACACTGCATCACTCATCGCATGATTCTATCATTGACATTACAAAATGGGCCCAGGAACACTTTCAGAAACATGGTTGTATGCTGAGGGCCAAGGATCACTTAAAATGGACTGTTTCAAAGTGGCAAAGTGTTCTATGGTCAGAGAAATCCAAATTTGACATTCTTGTTGGAAATCATATTTCCTCAGGGCTGAAGAGGATAGAGACCTTGCAGTGAAGTATCAGCATTCAGTTTAAAAACCAGCATCTCTGATGGTATGGGAATGCATACGTGCATATGGTATAGGCAACTTACATGTTTTGGCAGGCACTATATATGCTGAAAGGTATATAACGGTTTTAGAGCAACATATGCTTCCCTCCAGACAACATCTGTTTCAGGGAATTCCTTGTGTATTTCAGCAGGACAATGCAAAACCACATACTGCAGCTATTACAACAGCGTGACTTCATAGTACCAGAGTCTGTGTCTGCAGTCCAGATCTTTCACCTATAGAGAACATTTGGTGCATCACTTAAATGAAAAATATGTCAAAGACAACCACAAACTTCAGCAGCTGGAAACCTATATCAGACAAGAATGGGACCAAATTCCAACACCAAACCTCCAGAAACTCATAACCTGGATGCCAAAACATTGTCAAACTGTTTTGAAAAGAAGAGAAGATGCTACACCATGGTAAACATCCTGTTCCAACTATTTTAAGACCTGTAGCAGGCATCAGATTTGAAATGAGCTGAATTTGTGCATAAAATTATACAATTTCTCAGATTAAACACTTATGTTATTTGGTGTGTTCTACTGTGAATAAAATTTTGGATCATGTAATTCGAAATTCTTTTAGTTACATTTTATTTAAATTTAAAAAATGCCCCAACATTTCCAGAATTCTGGTTGTATGTGCCTTTTTTTCAGAATCAATAAATGAATAAAAATTAAGTATTTATTAATATAAATACTTTAACTACATTTGGTGTGCATAGATTGTGCCATTTATCTATTCATTGCTTTCATTTGTATATGTTTGACTAATCAGTATTTCAAAGATTTTTTTATTGTATGTCTTGTCTGTTATTTATCATAACACAACAAATTGTTTGACTGCAAAATATGTCAGAAAGTCTGACGGAAAAAAAGACCTGCTTACACTAGAGTTAGTGTCTTTCTGGTCCGGACACATTTCCTGCACATTGTTAACAAGAGAGAAATGATGGCATAAAGAAAGGTGAGCGCGCCCACGAGGCACACTAGGGAAAGAAAGGGGTCTAGTGTCACGGAGACCAGCTCTGCACATCTCTCCCCGATAAATTGCCAGAATTTACCTACAGGACATCTAAAAGGGTCGAGAGAGACAGTTAGAACATGCACAGTGGAGGATTATTCCATAGAGATCCATCAGAGCTACAAAACAACATCCCTGTGTATATATTTCTAAAGAATAAAGTAATTACTTGATTTGAAAAAAAAAAATACTGGAGTGCTGGCAAAAAGGTTAAGTTTGCCAACATATAATAGTCAGAAACTTGATATACCTAGTTAAGGTAAAAACAAAAAAACAAAAAACTAGGTATCACATTAGAGACAAGCATTCTATTCAATTCCAAAACAGAATTGAACTGGATTTAGATCATGGAATCTAACTGACCAAAGCTATATGTGACCCTGGACCACAAAACCAGTCATAAGGGTTGGTTTTTTGACATTGAGATGTATACATCATTTGAAAGATTAATAAATAAGCTTCCATTTACTCATGGTTTGTTAGGATAGGTCAATATTTGGCCGAGATACAACTATTTGAAAATCTAGAATTTCAGGGTGCAAAAAGCTGAAAATAGAGAAAATCACCTTTTAAATTGTCCAAATGAAGTCCTTAGCCATGCATATTACTAATCAAAAATTAAGTTTTGATATATTTATGGTAGGAAATTTACTAAATGTCTTCATGGAACATAAGCTTTTCTTAATATCCTAAAGATTTTTGGCATAAAAGAAAAATCCATAATTTTGTTCAATAAAATATATTGTTTGCTATGTCTACAAATATACCCATGCGACTTTAGACTGGTTTTGTGGTTAAGGGTCACATATGTGATTGTTTTCTGAGGTACCTGCAAGCGGCACCATGCCCTGGTACAATGTCACACTCTCCTCCATTGAGACAGAAGTCCGGCTGGACCACACAGAGGCTCTGACATGGCAGTCCATCCACCGTCACGTAGCCTGGGTCACATAAACACTGTGCTTCCTTTGTCCAGAGGTTCACCACGCACTTGGAAAACACATTGCAGGCAAGAAACTTGCAAGGGTCACCTTGATCAGCTAAAATGAAAGAGGAAATTGCACTCATCTCAGTTGTAGCAATTCCTGACCTCCATTGAGAAATTCTGCCTGTGTCCAGACAGACTGATGCAGTTTTGAAATGAACCAGCCAGCTGGTCTATGAAGTTTACAAAGCCCAAGACTCTTACCTGGTTCAATGTCTAGGGAATGACTGTCAACCTTTATGTCCAAGTGCTGGGCAGCAGCATTACAAAACTCCTCCAAGACGTGTTGGACAGCCTGAGTAATGTTGTACGGCACAGACTTAGCAAATTTTGCCTTGCTATTGACCACCACACTTCCGTTTCTGAAGTTTAGGATCTCTAACTTCTTAAAGCCTGTTAGGTTAGACTGTAGATATGGGAGTAGCTGTGCACAGAGGAGACAAAAGCATAGTTTAAATAATTTCACCCTTTAAAAATTGCAATTGACAATTGCAGGAGTTAGCAAGTTAAAAGGAATCTGCAGAGTGTAGATTGCATAGGTTATAGTTTGCAGTGAAAAGCATTAAGATGAAGCAATATGCTGATGTTCCCTCATTTACTCATCACTGTAAAAAATTGCTTTAACGAATGAAGAAATTAAAGAGTTGTACTGTAATATCCCACTATGAAGGATGTTAAGAAGCCAGCCAACAAAATTTGAAATGCCTGTACTCACCAATTCAACAAATTTGTTTTCCAGCATTTGGTATTCTGCAGAGCTCTTATTGAAAAGATCTTCAGAGAACAACATGTTTGTGACACGCATACTGAAAAACACAACTAGTTCTTTGCCTTTGTTAGCTATGGTCATTGAAGGAGTTGTGAAATACTTCAGTGATGGAGCTCTTGTTGTCTCCAAGGGATATCCTTCATTTGGGAAAGAATATCCATTGTCATAACTCAAGAGATCAATGGTCTCAGTACTTACTACATCTATTTGGTCTAACTCTTTTAAATGAATAAATGGGTCTTCTTTTTCCACATCCAGCACTTGGTCATTTTCTGACTCGAATATAACAACCTGGGCAACAGTTGACTGTACTTTTTCAGTTGGTGAATCATAATCCTTTTCTGAAGGTGTAATGGCCGATCCATCTGTAAGCACTACTTCAAAAAGTTCAAGGTCTGTAGGTGAAGTTGTCAAAGGTAGATCAGTTGTGAGTGTCTCCATGGGTTGTGATGCAGTTTCTTCTTGTTCTACAAGGAGGTCTTCTGTCGGAGTGTCTTCCTCTGCATAGTTGTTAATAATAGGTTATAAATTACATTTTAAATGGGGAATTAGTTGCATACTGAAATAGTTAATTTTGTGGATCAGTGTGACTGTTCAGTAATAATCTTAATTTCTCTTTTCCCACAGTAACAGCTTTCACTTCTGCACTAAGTCGTCTTGTTTTCTTTTAGACTTTTATCCTGCGTTAACTCAAATTCCATACTCAGATCTGGAATTACGAACTATATAAGTGTGTTTCAGATGATAGCTAAAAGTTGGCTATCTTGTTACAATTTTCAAAATATATCTGAACTTCTCTTTGACTAAACATTTTTATTGAGAATGGCTCTTACCCATCTCTGTAACCTTTGGCTCCTCAGTATCTTCAACATCAGATGGCAACTCCTGGGCAACAGTTGATTGTACTTTTTCAGTTGGTGAATCATAATCCTTTTCCAAAGGTGTTGGCGCTACGACCGATACGTCTGTTTTCACTACTTCAAAAATGTTAAGGTCTGCAGGCAACGTTGTCAAAGGTAGATCAGTTGCAAGTGTCTCTGTGGGTTGTGTTGCAGTATCTTCTTTTTCTACAAAGACATCTTCTGTCGGAGTGTCTTTCTCTGGGAAATCATTAATGATGATGTAAGTGCAAAATAGCTCATGTGTGACAGTTCAGCAGTCATATATCCCCTTAAATATACATGAGATAAAAGACTTTCACCTAATACAACTTCTGTCCGCTCCCTGCACTCTTTTCTTTTAGACTTTTATTCTGCCTGAACTCCATTATCAAATTTAAATTAGACAGTAATGTTCTATAATCACAGCAATGATTGGGAGCTAAACATACAGTGTGTCATGGTTTCAGATAATAGCTAAAACTTGTGTACATTTTCAAAATATTTCTGAACCTCTCTTTGATCAAAAATTTTATTGAGAAACACACGGCATGACTCTCTTACCCATCTCTGTGAGCTTTGGCTCCCCTGCATCTTCAACATCAGATGGTAACTCCTGGGCAATAGTCAATTGCACTTTTTCAGTTGGTGAATCATAATCCTTTTCCAATGGGGTTGGCGTAACAACTGATATGTCTGTTTGCACTACTTCAAAAAGTTCAAGGTCTGTAGGTGAAGTTGTCAAACGTAGATCAGTTGCGAGTGTCTCCGTGGGTTGTGATGCTGTCTCTTCTTCTTGGTCTTCCTCTGGGAAATCATTAAAGACAGGTTATAAAATTATATTTGAAGTGCAAAATAGTTTATTGTTTTAGATGACTGCTAAAACTCATTTTGTGAACATTTTAAATGTTTTTATTAAGAAACATAGATCTCTCACCCATCTCTTCAAGCTGTGGCTCCTTAGTATCTCCAACAATAGATGGTAAGTCTTTATCTTTCTTTGAAGCTGATTCTGTGATCATTTCAGGTAGAGATTCTGAGGCACTTGATACAGTAGCGAGAACATCAAACACTTCTGGTCCTAGGGTTTTTTCCTCTGTAACCAGATCTGGTATCTCAAAAACTTCCTCAACAACCTCAGGTTTGGAGAGTTGATCCTCCACCCCAAAGTCTTCCACATGTTCAGGTTTACCAATGTCTGTGCCTGGTTGAACACTGTCAGCTGGCACAAAAGGCAGATTAGCACCTTCTTCGGGTTGGTAATAGTCAATTTCCTCAACAAGGTAGGTTTCTGTGACAAAAATCTCTGGTGGTTTAATCTTAATCATCTCTGCAGGAGGTTTGGTTGACCCTTCAGTGGTTCTGGGGAACTCACTCGTGATCTCCACAGCAGGCTGTTCAGTTTTGATGCTGTCTTCATATTCTACAACTTCAGCAGGTTCTGATTCATCAGGTTTCACCACCTCACTGTTTTCTGTTGAACCAAGTTCCTCCTTGCGTTGTCCTGTCTCAGTTTCTGGTCTCTTGGTTGCCTGAACGTCATCCACTTGTTTCACGTTAATGTCCTCATCAGTTTTATGTTCCTCAACATCATCTTTTGATTCTTTAACAACCTCAGTTTCTGGCTCTAAAACTTTTTCCTCGGGATCTTCATCCTGGTTAGTTGATTTTCCAATCTCATCCTCTGGTTCTGGTAGCACAACTGTTCCCACAGGCTCTAATGTGCCATACTCTGCATACATTTCTGTAACTACAGTCACTTCTTCAGGTTTTAATACTTGATCTTCTAAAATAACAGCATCTTCAGTTACATCTTTATCTTTCTCAGGTCCAGATACTTCTACAGTTTCTGTTGTCACACCCTTTACTTTGGGTAACTCAACCTCAGACTTGGTCTCTACATCTGGTTCAGGCAGCACCCCTTTGGTCTCTTCTTCCCTTACTACCGTTCCAATGTCCACTGGTTGAGGCACCTCTGGGATTTCATTAGAATCTGTTACTTCAGTTATTGGATCAATTGGTTCAGTCGCAGGTTGCAGGGTGATGCTAAAATCGGTTGTGACAGCCAACATTGTTTGTTCAGACCCAGGACTAATGGTTGTTGCAGTGGTGAACAAAATGTGGGCTGTGGTTACAGGGTGAAATATGATGTCATCTTCTGGTATCGTGTTCAGATTAAAGTCACTATCTGGTGTAGTTTTCTCTGTAGTCCTAGGCTGTTTTTCACTTGGGGGTAATGCTGAGGCAGCAGCTGAAGGTGTTGGGGCCAAATTGTTGTCTTTTTCAGCAATAACAACTGGTTTGAAGTCATCCTCACTAGGACCTTCCTTTACTGGTGGAACTTGAAAAATGTCTATTATGAGTTCACCAGTTTCCCCTTGAATGCTTTTAATCTGGTGTATAATGACTGCGTCACTGTCAGGCTCAACTGTTTCTGATTCTGATTTTATTGTTGTCGTGGTGCCATCTGTGTCCAAAGTTGGGTCTAAAATGGTCTCATCATCATCTGATGAAATATGAACTTCAATCTTTGGTCCTTTTGTTGGAAAACTGAGATCACCATATGAATCTTGACCAAAGGACTGCAAGTTAACAGGTGTACAATTATGTTATTTCACTCAAAGATGTTATGTTAACCCTATCTATGTTTCATAAACATATCAAATAAGTAACAGAGAGCACAAAAGACTTGCTGATTGGCTGATATAGCACTGCAATATACAGTGCAATACAATACACTAGCAGGTATGAAATGTTCCCCAGCTGCTGTATATTACTTTTAACCCTTACTTTACATGTACATAGTTTACAAATATATAGAGTCGATGACACTTTTAATATTTTAAGCACATGAGGCTATACTATGTGTCAGTATTGAAGGTATCACAGGCTATCCCCCTTTAGCCATGACTATATCAACCATATAGAACAGCCTCTAGTTCCTACAGTAATTGCTTAATTATATGACTTTAGTCACCTCAGTTATAACGTCTTCAGAAACCTCAGTGACAGGCATTCTTGTTAAAGACTGGTCTTTGCCTGTAAGAAAGTGTGTACACAACTTATAAATACCATGCGATGAAACTATACAAGATTATCAAACAAGATTAGTTTAATATATTATAAATGGAAATACATATATTTACATTTACCTAGCTCAAAGGTTAGAGAATTAAGGTCAAGAAGAGATGCCTTTTTGTTGAGTGCTTTAACTATCATATCCTTCAAACTTGGTCCTGTAGATGAAACAGCCTTGCCAATGTCCAGATTTCCATCAGCAATGGAGGGTATGGTAGTCTCAAATACAGCTGAATAAACTGCTGATAGTCCTCCAGCTCTGGATAAATTGAATTTAGAATTTAGATTTATTTATATAAGGTTTTATTGAAGCAATAGAAAAGAAAGGTGATATACACACATTATACAGCACACATATGAACTGATTATGTAACTTTTACCCTTTAGGTGCTTCTGCCTCACTTGCATGTATGAAAGAAAACAGACAAAAATCAAATACAGCAGGTTATCAGACATGCACAAACAGCTCCCTATTGAAATATGAAAAGTTAATGGAAACAGGATACAAAAACAGATAGGCTTCTATTTCAATGTGAACGTAAATCCTTATTTTCATGAAAGTAATTCAGAGCTCAGGTGACCAGCTGGTCACTGCTGTTATAATTAAAGTCATATAAAGGAGTATGCCTACCTAATACTTAACACTTGGACATCCATGAATCCAGGTAGGTCATTAAAAGCATGTTGCATCTGCAAATAACAAACAAGCATGCACATTAATATCTAATCTTGTCATACGAGTGTACAGGCAAATATATTGACCAGAACAGCACACTCATGGTCAAGACAGGATAGAACAATCCACAACAGATTCACAGATTGTTTTCTAGAACACTGTTGAATCTGAGCCTCCTGCACTGTAATGAAATAAAATTCAAGAGACTTGCAATATAAATACATGCATGGTTGGAAGTTCTGTTATTCTATTTAAGTTGCAAACATGGTAATGTTTATTACATCAGTTCAATATTGTATAGATTATTTTAATCCAGTGTCCAGTGTGCTTTGCATAAGAATGGATAAGTAGAGACATTGTTTTATGTGTTGTGGGTGGCTAAGAAAATAGACACTATTTTGGATCTTTATCCATCTTATAATCATGTCAATTTACTGTTGCAATTATCATTTCCCCAATGATTTTAAGGCTTGCAGGAACAAACGACTCCATTTAGCATGGAAAATTGTCCAAGTTACATGTTTATTAAAGGAAATCTGCAGAAAATCACAGTATTACTATATGCATACACTGAATTATGGATCATTGTTTGGTATCACACACCTGATCCTGGAGATGCCTTGACAGGTCATGATACTGAGGTGAATCTGTGTCTTTCAGTATCTCCTGATACCCATAGTCCATCAGTATAACGCTGAACTCTATGACCTGATGTAATGGCTGCTCAGGAACTACATTGTGAAGATCCAATTCCTGCAAATGTATTACAAGAGCTTTTAATAATTAATGCAAAAAACATGCAGAATCCCTAAAGCCTTTTAAACAACTTTGTGGGTTAAATATTTTATTTTAATATTGATTAATATTGACTGATTTTAGTTATATTGAACTAAAGAATTCATGCAAGTTTTGCAATAAAAATTCTAAAATAAAATATATCATCATCCCTTCTCTCCACTTACAAACTGTTCAGAACATCCTTCTCTTTACCACACCCTACAATTGTTCTATTGTTACCAATTGTAAGTTCTGCGATTCAGTCCTGCTTCGATCCTGCAGAGTTTAGTGCCAAATTGCTCCAACATACAAGGGCTGTATTCCAGTTTTTTTATTGCCATTCTCACCAAATTCCCTCTGTCTTGTGGCCTCAGATGTGTGGCATTGCTTATGTTACACCTAATACAGCTACCAGGTGAATCCTGCACAGTTTTTGTTGCAAATTCAAACTGTATAAGCCAAGGCTTTTTGACCCTTTTTTATGGCTGCATATACTGTAAACAATAAGTTGTCACTATATTAAAAAAATAATAATTTCTATCAACACCTGCTGCCTATGTTTAAAGTACATATAGTATGTTTTGAAAAATTGTGCTCCAGACCTGTGAGACAGTAGAGGTGTCTGTCGTAGTACTGACACTGCTATATAGATCTGGGGGAATAAATTCTTCTACCGCTGCTTCAGTCGGGACTTCCTCTGACCCTGAACAACAGAGACTGAGCTTAGTTAAACCTACGAAAATTATAACATCTCACTAAATACCAAAAACAATTCAATTATACCTTCCGTTCTTAGTGCTCCGTCAGTCGTTGGGCTTTCAGTTGTATTTCTGTGAATTAAAAATGAATATCATGATATTAAAATAATCATGGTTTAACATTTTTGTTATAGATGATTTAAAGATGTTTCCAAAATATGAAATAATAGTCATGATTCCAAGTTCTGCTTACTGTTTTAATTTTTCACTGTTCACATTCACCCTCTGTAAAAGAAAAGCAGACATATACAAAACAAATTGAATTCAAACACTTAAAGGAATATTCAGCACCAAAATGTACTCACCCTCAGGCCATCCAAGATGTAGATGGGTTTGTTCCTTTATCAGAACAGTCACCTTTATTTCTATAGCACTTATACAACAGTGAATGGGTGCCGTCAGACAGAGAGTCATCACAATAATCTGCAAGTAATCCACATGACTTCAGTCTATCAGTTAACATCTTAAGAAGATGTGTGTTTGCAATTAACAAATCCAAAATTAAGATGTTTTTAACTTCAAACTGTTGCTTCCAGCTAAAATATGAGCACTCTATCAAAAATATTGCTTTCTCCTGTGAAAATGTTGACTCGTCTGAATCAGGAGATAAATCTGCACAGATCAAGTACTGTTTTCAAGTGAAAAACAATCCAAAACAGTTCTTTATAAATTCGTTGGTGGATTTTGATGTGAGAAACAACAGGGGATGCACATATTGTCTGCTGGAATTATGGACCCATATTTTGTTCAGAATGCATTAAAGATGAATTTGTTGCATTTAAACATGTAAACATGCAATTGATTGTCATATTATGATTATTATGATGTTTTATCAGCTGTTTGGACTTTAATTCTGATGGCACCCATTCACTGCAGAAAATCCATTGGTGAGCAGGCGATTTAATTGTACATTTCTCCAAAGCAGATCTGATGAAGAAACTTACTCCTTTACATCTTGGATGCTCTGAGATGAGTACATTTTCCTCTACTTTTTGGCCATCTGACTAAAAACAGAGTTTGAGTTATGCTGAGATATTCAGGGTAGCTCTTATTTTACAATCACCGATAGACTTACTACAAACCTAAAAATAGCAACACTTACACATTAAACATTTTTCGTATTTCAGACATTTTAATTAATATAGATAAATCAACCTAAATACCTTAATGTTCACAAGCAAACCACATTTACACTGTACTCTCAAAAAAGTTGTATGGCATCTTTTAAATTTGCAGTACTGCGTGAATTTTTGATTATGTTACCCTGTAGATTAGTTTTAAATTAGTTTACCCTGTAGACCATGTCTATGTGTTCCTGTGAATTGCTGAAATCCATGGCGAGATCTGAGATGCACATAGATTCATGCTGACATTTGTGGACCCATTTCTGGTACTCCGAACTGCTGGGAATTCTGTCCAGAAAGATCCGGAAAGCCTCCCATACAGCCTCCTGGCAAACTGATAAAGTCAACAAATAAGCGTTCAGATGAGAAAATCCACAGCATACATAAAATTCTTTCTGGATCTCTTTTGTATGAAAAATATATTTTTTCTGTATTGGTGTAACACTGCTCAGACAAGATGAGGCAAACACAGGTAAGGATCTATCAGTAGAAGCTTAATAAGACTTAAGTAACCCAACACAGGTACGTCCAGGAACAGAGACAGTGGCAGGACGCAACGATTACAGATTTTTAACTACTGACAAATTCAAAGAAAAACGACTGGCTTTATACTGAGGGCTGAAGCAATAAACAAGTTAGTAACCAGGGTAACTAATGGGGAAATGGGCGTGTATGAATGAGTGTCCATGACAACCAACTAACAGAGTGGCAGAGAAACAGATGAGGGAGGAGGCAATACTAGAGACACAACTACAAAATAAAAGTTTCTAGACACAAACATGAAAAACACGACCAGGGATCATAACAATTGGTAAATTGTATCAGTCATACAACAGAGGTATTTCATTAATTATTCATGTTTCATAAACAATTACTTGTCTTATTTTGACTAATTATACCTTCTCTGACACGTCGATTACATTTTCCAACTACCTTAGCATATTTCTCTAAATTTAAATATACTTCTCATAAATGGATCTATTTCATGACTATTAATTAATTAATTAATTAATAAAGCATTCAACACACTTAATTTTAGAAAGTATATATATATACACACACACACATTTTCTCTCTCTCCTTTTCTCTTCCTTTAGCACCAAAACTTGAAAAGAGCATTTCAGTGAAATAAATGAGCATAGTTACTGCAAATCTGAACATACCACTTGTTTGATGTACTGTTTTTGCATACTATATAGTAGGAAGGCATGTATTTTATTGTGTCCAGTTTTTAGAATACAAGCCCCTAATTATTTATTTTCTCATTTTCACTTTCACTGAAAAGAGAAATGGTTTATTCTTGGTTAATGGCAAATGTATTTACAAATCAAAACTCAACGGATATGAAATATCTAATGTAATTGGAAAAACACCATTAAAGACAAGGCCTGCAGTACTACTAGCACATGCTACAGGCAAATATTTTATATTTAACAATCTTAAAACATTTTACTAATATATTCTCATGTTTAATCTATAACCATGATTAGACCTAAATTTAAATTCATAAGTCAGTAGTCTCTTTTGTCTGACACACCCATTTCAAGTCTTGGAGTCTTTACTGACGAGCTGATGACCTGAATCGGGTTTGTTTGATTAAGGAAACATACAAATTGTACAGAGCCCAGCTTCTAGGAATTAGGTTAAGAGCCACTGCACTAAACAGAACCATTGATGTATTTGGATGGTTAAACTTCACTTTACAGCAGCCATGAGTTACCTCTCAGTGTGTAGTATGTTTGGTGACTTGCTATGACTTCCCTCATCGTCTCCTGCGGACATACTTTCACCTCTGAGTGGAAGAACTCTGACCTCTTGATGCGATGCTTTTCCATTTCAAATATAGACCTGATCCCTGAGTTCTGCTTTGGTGGGTTTGGCAGGTTTGTTAAGCGGATAGTGTGAAGGGTCTCTGATGGGTTTAGCCTGCTTTGGTCTGTGAGAACAACAACAGAAAATGAATTTGTCCAAAAAGAAAAAGAGGTTTATTTTGATAGTCCAATTTAGCTTTTTATAAGTACCTTTGTAACTACATGTCAACTAATTCTCATTCATTTGCAGCTACATGTCTTCTAACTCTCAGAGCATAGGGTAGGTTCATGGCTAGTAGAATAAGTTGGCATATACTGTACTTGTGAAGTTTCTGATAGTCACTATGTTGTATGATTTGTTGTATGTTTTATGCTTTGGAACCATCGAAATAAAGTGTTAGGAGATATTAAGCACTGCTAGTTCACATGTAGTTGGAAAGTTACTTACTGTTAGTAGAATGTCTAAAGTGGACTATCGAAAAAAAACTTTTTTTGTTACCCCTTTTTTTTGCCATATTTCTGTTAAAATATTCTTTATTAGGCTGATAATTATCAGCTCTCAAAACCCCCACTGGCTTTCAGTTCACAGTCTTTAGCCAGAAATAGGATATTATGCAATGCTAACAGATTTGTTTCTTCACCCCTTGCCAATGGTGCCCACATGATCCATTATTTCGAATTTATGATCATTTTCTCCACTATCCTATTCTCTTCAACTCTATAGTTGTTGTTTCACACTTACAGTACATGAAAACAACTTAAAACACAGTTATATGTTAATCATCCAAAAACCTAGTTTTGGAACCTCCTACACTCTACACCTTTAATAGGTTACAATACTCATCACTGTATATACCCAAAAATCCATCCTCATTCTTAACTGTAACACTGCACTGTAGAAATCAGCCATTTTAAAATTTAAACAAAAATGACCATACTCATGATGAAAAGTTAACTTAGTTACCTTGAATTCCTGTGACAGACACAATGAAGAACAGGAGTGTGAAGAGATGCCCACATTTCAAAGACATGCTGACTTCAAGTCTTACATCTAACCCCATGCTGTTAGATGTCAGCACAAGACTTCAGGTGCTAAGTACTTTTTCGTGGATGTATCCGTCAAAAGCAGGAAATGCCATTATGGTCCCTGACCTTGTACCCGAGCGCTGAGACCTAAAAATGGAAATGGAAAATGGATATGCAGGAAACTGGAAATGAAAACTGATTTTTGGTATCTGACAGAAGACAAAACTGTGAACGTAAAAAGCAGAATGCAAGACAGAGCAGGTTCTGAAAAATGTTACTAAGACTACTAAGGTGCAGTCTTGGAGTAGGGGCATGACATTGTGTGACTGATTACGGTGAATGAGTTAAAAAAGCAAGATCTGTTTCTGGAATAATCGGATTATCTGATGCTCAGACATAATCCCCACCTCATCCAATTAGTGGCTTTTCCATACAAGCATCTGTCGCCTGCAGTGCCACCTCAATCACCTAATTCATGTCGGGCTGCCGACCCGTCCCTGACCTCGGGAAGTAGCAGGGCTCACCCCGGTTCTGTTCCTGTCAGACCTCTCGTGTGAGTGCATGTGTGGACAGAGCTGTGATGATTACTGGCTTTAAAGTGGGTGTGCTTTCTCAAAAACGCATGCTATTTAAAGCCTGTTGAGTCTGAGTGCTTTTGAACTATGACCGCCATGATTGGGATGAGTAGAGGAAAGTAATCACCACTTCCATTGACGGTCCAAAGACTTAGTCTATAAATACTAAAGCCTTGGCATTGGATGAATTGCATGCTAATTCACTACTGTTTTCTTTTCTGTATATCAGTCCACAAATCGTTTTTCATGGTCAAGGTCTACTTTAATCTTATTAGTCTTTAAATAGCAATATAATTGTAATGTAAATGTAATATAGTTTGAATATAATATTTTGACATTTGTAATATTTAATATAGTCCCTGTTTGATTAGTCAAATGTTAATTCTGGTAAATGGTTTGGGTTACGAAAAATACAGTCTTTTGCATCCCAGTTTGAGTACTTTTGATGTTTTATTGCATCTTTAGGCGACGCTCTCTTCAGAGGTGCAGGTTGGAGTGTATTTACTGCACTTTAAATGACGACAGAGAGATTATGTCATGAGATGCTGAGGATGTCAACGTGACTCTGACTCAGACTCCAGGGTTATACTCGCGAATCCATTTCCATCAACATATTGTTCCGTTATTACACTGCTTAACTGTTTGAAAATTTTAATTTAAAGCTAGCGTGTAACAGTCATCACGCAATTATTTGTGCTTCTTCCTTATAGTTCATGCAAAAACTATAGATAGATCTCATCATTGTCTCTGCATCAGCAAAATTAAACAAACTGACTCTGTCTGTTGATTTAATCCCACTATGTAAACAGAATTCCTGAAAAAGGGCTAATGACATTTTGTAAGCGTGATTTCACAAAGTACAAGATGTTCCTGGATCAACATTCAAATCAACCAATCAGAATTGAGAGATAATTTTTCTGGAAATATCTGTTTTAGACTTATGATCAGGGTTAGGTGCTTCTACACCCTTGTTAATCAGCTATCATTTCTCACTGATTTTAGGCATACATTTTGGGTAGGGGTAGGTTTAGGGGTAGAGATTGGGATAAGTCTGTATTTTTGGACAGTAATGTTGATCCAGGATCATGTCTTACTTGGCAAAATCACAGCGACCCTGACACGGCCACCGGAGCTGATCATGGACATTAGTTTTTTGAAGTGACTCTCCACGCTAGAAATGATAGGCACCTATATTTTTGACTGCCATCAAAGGCATCAGCAACAGGTGATTTGACTATCATCGCTACACTGTATCATCTATCAACACCCTAAAGGTTATAACGCTTTATTTCTTTGCCATAATATAGGTTATTCTTTTGAAAATTATTTATTGTGAAATTCGTGTTGAATATAAACTCCTAGGAATTTAACCATTTAATATAAATTTCTCTGAGATTTATTTATTAATTAATTGATTTATTTGTTCTTAAATAAGGAAATCTATACACCGATTGGTCCATATGTCATCATCCATAATCCTGTTTGTGGCACAACAAAGTGTCGTGAATCAGCTCTAAGGCTGACACTTAAGATTTAGTCCTACGCTTCACTTAAAGTATGACTGAGATGCTTGATAACTAATGTTAAAAAGTCAAGGTTCTAGCATGAAAACGCTTAGGATCTAATGTGGTTGGAACCAGGGCTGCATTCTCTGGAATCCTCTCAAGCCGTGGACTTTTGCATTCTGACTGGTTGCCGCCGAACCGCGTCATAGCTCATTACCATAAAGTTAACCTGATTTCAACT